>OZ024787.1:3548542-3568802 GCA_964017065.1 Haliclona indistincta | reverse complement strand
GAAAGATGAGTTTTCAGATATTGTATTTGAAGCACACAAAATGGTTAAAAGATCGCCATTCCGATGCTGAACTAAGTCAAACTTGGCTTAATGAAATTTTAAGAGGTCTCCGGACTGAGCCGCTTACATTTCAAAGTGATGTCACAAATTATACTTCACTACTAAAACAACTACAGACGGTTTGGAGCTTCACCAATCCGACTGCACTTGAGCGACTTGTTGAAAAAATAGCATCAAAACCTCTAATACGGAGAATGAGCAAATATCAAGAAGACTTCAAAAATCTGCGTCGCTTAATCGCCATCAGTCAAAAACCAGTACTTCTTGAGCCTCTTGACTATAGCAAGCCTTGCCTCATACTGAAAATTACATCAGACAAACATTTTGTAGAAATTAACATTTTCTTGACAGAGGTATTTAGTATATACAAACGGTATCTGAGAATTCACAAAATTCAACCAGGTTGCGTTAAAGTGATCCTGCAATTTGATGCCAGCATTAGGGCATTTATCCACGCCTGCATTGACAAAAACAGTGCAGCAGTAAAGCACTATGCTGAAATGTACATCAAGGACACACTGGAAACAGAATTAGATACTGTTCCAAAAGAAAGTAGTGATGTAAGAACTCAGCAAGAAAAACAAATTAAGCCAACAACAACCAAGAAAATGAAGCAATCAAAAAGTGACACAAAGTTAAAATTGCTAGCAGCATCTCATTCACCAGTTGAAGATGTCGAAAAAACATTAAGTCACATAGGAATTTGTGGTATATGCAAGTGCGTTAATGCAAAGGAAAAGACAGAGCCACAAGCAAGATTCAAGATGTACGTACAACCAACAGCTAATAACAGGCAAACAGCAGGAAAACAAGCCAAGGTTCAACCACCTCGTAAATTTAGCGAGATGTACAATCGCCAACGTAAACAACCCCAACCAACACCAACATCACAGTCAATTCAGAGAAGACAAACAAAGTAAAAAGTAGCATTTGGAAAAAGTAGCATTTTATTAAATTATATAATTATAGTATATGTACATAAATCTGGATTCTGTGTTAAGAATAATTGTTATGGAAAATTCCTTAGTCAGTGCTTTAAAAACATTACATTTATTACTAACAGGTGATGCAATACTATTAGCTTTAAGTTATCCTGAGATTATCAGCACCTGAGCTCGATATCTGCTGTTACAGTGATTGGATGACATTTGTGTGTATTGCAGCCAGAGTCAATGCGCCACAGCCGCAAATTCTTTACATTATTAACCGACTGATGCTCAAGAATGCTGTTTTGATCACGAAGGTGCTTTCTTGGGTGAATATTTTTTCCAATAACTAATTCTCTATCTTCATCTCTCTATACTGCAAAAACTAAAAAGGGTATATGTAGGGTAAGCTGGCTTATAAGAAAGCTCTTCATGTACTGTTCATTTAGCATCAAACTTACTAGCCAAATTGCTCCATAACAATGCAGCAGACCTGAAAAGATGCAATGTATTTTGGTTTAGAAAAAAGATGCCTACGTCAGCAATTACGTCATATTAAATTAGCTTGTCGTACCCCCTGACTAGTACTAGGCATGCTTGGGCGGCCTTAATGACAGGTGGTTTAGTATATCAGCATCAACGAGTGTACAGATTTTGCGCCAAATTTTAAGAACAGCATGCACACATCTACTAGCTGTGCTTCAGGTTAGTTTGACAATCTAAAGTCCAGAGCAGGAACCGAGGGTGTAATGATTGTTAGAAAAGTATCCGTTCACTAGTTATGCAGTGAAAAGTCGGCAAGGACGCCACAAAATCATGGCGAGTTTAGACTGTTTGCCTTTAACTCAGGCTATGTTTATCAGTAGCCGAGTAAATAGGTTCAGGCACTCGAGGAGGTTCAGCATACAAAATCAGCTGACTTCCATAGATAAATACATGTACATTTATACATAATAACCATAACTATTGTGAAATCACAAATACATGCATGTACACAAATAGGATTTGAACAAACCATTTCTAAACAATAATGACCAGAAATATATATTATCATTGCCGATCGGCAATGATATGTAGGGATGACCTCGAATTAAGATGGCGGCTACTCATGTTGAAAATGGGTTTTCGCACATATCTCTATTACTATACAAGTCATAGTATACTAATTGAAAGAATGTGACTGTATTGGGATAATAAAGTTTCATTAATAGGTAAAAGATTTCAGTTCCAAGAGCTGGTACAAATATGCTTATAAAAGAACCCAGTTTCACAAACTTGAAAACCACAAGATCTAACAGTTTTCAAAAGTTATAAGAGTATACAGCTGAACAATTTGACTATAATGCATGTGGTTAGTGCAATCTGAGACTCCTTGAAAATCGAATGTACGTGCAGCTAATTGCATTGATTTATCAGAGGAAGCTCGTTACTAAAGGCTCTTCCGGTATGTAATATAATTACCCTCACACTGCCCCACAGAATATTTTACAATATTTTGGTCATGTGGAGTCCTCAGATAACAGCAGTATATGGATTCCTATTTGACAACAAATTACCAAAATCAAACATGGAATTTCGACAGTAAAATAAATTTATATAGAGAAATGCTGATGCATCTTCATTGGACATGTACAATAAACCTTAGACGGAAGGTAACACTTGCAGGTTTCTTGTCTACCAAGCAACGATGGAAGGTGGTGAAACCAGTGAGTAATGAACACACATTTTGCTACCTTGTGTGTTTTGGCGATCAAAGAATAAAAGTTAACATCGGGCGCCTATCTGTCAGCTAGCCTACATGTGTAGTAGCTTATCTGTCAGCTAGGACAGACATAATACTACAAACACATGAAATGAAGAGAAACAATGAATATGCTGTTATGAATCATGACAGACAATTATTCGCATAAGCTGTAAAAAAATCGAAGGTGCGTGAAAAACCGCTACAGACACTCCATCTTGCTATAGTCAGCTGAGTTATTACTTTGATCCAAGATCAGCTAGGGGAAGGTTAAAACTACAACAGAGCAAAACGTAGTTCATCAAAGTAGTGGAACATAGCAAGTGCTAAGTGTATTCATTGGAAAACAACTGAACTCCTCCCTTCACTAGTACAATGTGTTATGAAACGTTATGTTGTACATAACTTAAAGTTTTGGATTTAATAAAGTTTTGGATTTTATATGCAGTAACAATAAACAATAACAACTTGCAATAGAAGGAGTATTATAAGCACATTTTAACTACTGCTGGAAAGTCTAAAAATAGCTTAGATAGTGCTAAAAATAAAATTAGCAACTTGAGACCACAACTGTATTGAAAACTATATCTAGGTAGTTTAACATACAGTCAGAAATTTACGAGCAGTTACAAGCCTCCTCGTCGTGCATGCATGCATGGCTAATAATGACATGTTCCATGTGTGCTATCGTAAAACAAGACATGTTAGCGTGCACTGAAAAGAGCTGGGAGTATTGCTGAAGGTGGAGAAGTATGTCTTGGATGAGATAGACAGAGACAATCCAAAAGATGTGGTGAGCTGTAGACTGGAGATGCTGTCTACCTGGCTCAAGAGTGATACAGCAGACCCTGTAGTAGAGCTAGATGCTGCCTTGGATGACCTTCAACGTAAAGTCCATGGTAAGAAACATTATGAACTGGATCAGTTTTGTCTTACTCTCAACCATCATTTTTCCCTCCTCCCCTCTTTCCCTATGTGTCTTTCTCCATTTACTAGCTACAGGTAGTCATGATAACAAAGTTAAACTGGATCACCAAATTCAGAAGAGAATCTGCAAGCTGAAAAGTGAATTTGGAGACATAGTTGTGAGGGCACTTCGATGGTTAAAAGATCGTTACCCTGATGCTCAAGATGCTGCTGTGTGGCTCAATGAAATGCTGAAAGGTCCACAAAGTGAGCCTCTTACAGTTGAGGACAACATTGGAAACCATGATGCACTTTGGAAGATGCTACAAACCAAATGGAGCTTCACTAATACAAGATTCCTACAAGGGCTTGTGGAGAGCACAGAAGATGCAGCCCTCATCGAACGGATGTGCAACTACAACGAAGAATTCAAGTTCGTTCGTCGCTCTATTCCAATCAGCAATCAAGAAGTAGCTTTTGAGGAATACAATCCCAACAAGCCTTGCCTAATACTGATCTTCGAATCAATCACGTATTTTAATGATATCGAAATATTTTTGGATGACGTATTTCACATAATTATACAGGCGCTACCTGAGAGTCCATAAGATCAAGCCAGGATGTGTTGAAGTAATACTGCAGTTCCCAGCCAGCATGGAGCCTCTTCTCCAAGCTTGCATTGACAAGAAACAGAAGTCGGTTGAGCACTACACTAAAATGCGAATCGAATCAAACAAGAAACAACCCAAGTCACCTGTGAGCATTATTTCAAGAGATCTGAACAGCAAACAGATCACACCCATCGAAGAAGAGACAAGAGAACAAGCCCACTGGTGTGTGGACAGAAGAGAACACATCAACTATAAAAAGACGAGGTCACGATCTCACAGCTATGCAGGAACACAATCACCAGTACATTATATCGGTCCAAAGTCTCGCAAACGTGCCAACACCACTGACGCCTCCTCTAAAGAAGAGCTGTGCACGAGAACCAAACAACTCCACATATAAGACTGATCTGAGACAGTGTAAGACAGTGACAGTATAACTATTAGTGAATCTGTACCTTGTCCCTGTTTGTTCAGAACATGCTATTATCACTCTATAATGCTATTGAATTTGTTACTACACCAAGTGAATCCATGAGCTTTTGCACTAGCTAGTCAAGTCAATTCAGCAGACAATCTTGTACCTCAGTTGCAAGATTGTCTGCTTCTGAATTTGCTTTTTTAGTACAATGCAGTTGTGTATCAAGAACTTTGTGACGAGACAGTACGTGCACTGGAAGATGACAACACAAGTTACATCACGAGGTTCATCAATGATGCAATTCCACACTCAAAACATGTTTGGGTATTCTGAGCTCTAGTTGTTATTGATAACAGTACAGGTTAGGGCCAAAAGGTACTTTCATAAGACGAAAGATGAAAGCTTTAACTAGAACTAGAAAAACAGCTTTAACTAATGGATAACATGAACACTATCATTGCATCATGAGTACAAGAGTAAATACTTAAGAACTTGTAAAAGGAAAAGGAAGACAATAAAAGGAAGATGATCATACACGTCATGCATTTGTTAAGGTGGCGGTATACGTTTGCTCATTAATTATTCATGAGTTACAAGCAAAATATTATGCGAACACTGTATCAAGACGAAACGCGCTACAATGGCGCAAAGACAAATAACAGAGGCGCCAAGGACTGTTCTTCTGCAGCAATCTTAAAGCTAAGTTCAGATGTAATGTGGCTAGGCAGCAGCGACCACAAAGCACATCGTTGAATTTTTCGAGTTTCTGCGTCAACTTTTGTCCCAGCCTTGCCAGAGAAACACGAAAAAACACCGCTAATCGATGGTTCTACATCCAGCGGAGGGCCATTCCTAGTCTGCAGATGTCCTGATAAGCTAGCGCCGAGAAATGACACGATATGTTAAAACTCAAGGGCGATCCCGCGCCTTCTTCGAGCCATAAATCTCAAACTACTTCTTTTTCGACAATGTTTTTAGTCACTGGCCCTGCCCATGCCTTTGTAGAACAGAGAAAACCTGGTTACACGGTCCGCTGAATAGAGCTGATCAAAAACTTTGACGCAGAAAAAGTCCACCAGTACCGAGTCTCTAGTAAACCGCGAGCCAACCACAGCTGTATTAGTACATACATGACATGATGATATTCATAGTGCGCATTATATGCGCAATATTGTACGCACTAAATAGGGTACCGCCACCTTAAGAATGCCTTGTCCGGCTACAAACAGAGCTACCAGGTATTCATAGTACAGCAGCTAGCCTACGCTGTATCAACATACGCTAACAGTAACAAGCCTTCACAACAATGACTGACCTCTGCGTGATAGTCATTATGCTGTGACACTGATTGATTGATGGTCAATGATGATTTTGACCATACTTGAAGAGAACTAAATTCAATTCTGCAGATGTTAACTAAATGATTTAGACACCATCTGATTTAACTTAGTCACCGGTGTCGTCAGAAATGTATACTGGTGTCGTTCACATATACTATAGCTCGGTTCTCTACTACCTGGAGCGCTCATTTGCTAACCACAACTATGGTCTAAATACGTTGGATGATTCACGTGGACAGGATGTTTATACATCATTCTTGAAACAATCTACAACTCAACAGATCCAAATGATTCTGGTGGTGAAAAATGCAATACAGTGAAACCTGCTTAATAAGACACTCTTCGGAAAAAATTTGTGGCCTTAATAGAGAGTGCCTATATAAAATCATTTTTATGACGACTGCATTCATTTCACAAGTTATGATGTATCCTTGCATACTCATCATCATTGTAAGACTACTGCTGGTCGGCATGGCTGAGGCTGCTCAATCAAGAGGCGAGTTTATTGACTACTATATCAAGACAAAGGATTATTGTGCTCACTGGAAAGAGCTGGGAGTGCTGCTGGGTATAGAGATGTCTGAACTGGAAGTAATAGAGGCTGACAACTTCAAAAAATCAACTGATTGCCATATGAAAATGCTTGATTACTGGCTCAAAAGTAAAGATCCTGAAAACCCTGAAGAACAACTAGACAATGCCTTGAGGAGGCTCAAGAAGAAATATCCAAATGGTGAGAAGTATTATGCACACATGTGGCTTGCTGCAAGAAAGCAAAGTTTCTTTATCTCTTTGTCACATAGTTGCTGTTAAATGCTTTACTGCTCGAAAATCACCATGAGACAGCTCTCTTCTGAAATTTTATTGGCTAAGCAATTTGCTGCCTTTGTAAAAGGAGAGAAATTGCTAGGGGGTGTTTTACAAGGGTGCTTTCAGTGCTTGAGCATCCCCTAAGAACCAGAGATTTCTTTTTAATAAGGCATACTATACAATTAACCATGCTTAGCAGAAAAAAATTAATGCTTGCCATATTTAGTAAGGTGATTAGTGACTTGTTAGCCATAGGAACGCAAGTGTAACTAGACTAGGCTGTAGCTTAGAGAACAGCTGCATAGCCTTGCTTGAATTTCGATTGTACTGTAAAATTATAATATGTATTTTAGGCGTGGTCAATAAATAATGGGTGTGGTTTACATGAATATATATAATTAAGCGGCCTCCTACTCCAAATCCTGGATACGCCACTGTAGGCTGTTGGTGAAGTGGCCATGATTGAGTGTGTTGACCATGTAGTAAGTATTGCTGCTGCTGCTTACTAGTAGCCTGCTTACTAGTACATGCTGGGTCAGGTCATCTCTGTTCAATGATTGGTTAACAAACACAAAGATAATTGTTGTATAAGACGGAAGATTTATTTGAGTAGCAATCCACTGAATGTGCTTGTGTATAATAATTATTATAGTGAATATTACATGGTCCTGATCAAATACATAGGTGATGAACTTCTGAAAGTGGATAGAGAAATGGAGGAAGGAATTCTCCAGCTAAAGAGGGATTTTGCTGATATAGTTGTAGAGGCGTACAAATGGTTGAGGAATCGCTATCCTGATGCTGAAATTGCTGCAGTTTGGCTCAATCAGGTTTTAAAAATAGCTACACAAGCGCCTTTTGTAGTTCATGATGTCCGGAATCATCCCCAACTATTTGAGCAACTACAAAAAAGCTTCCACTACACTGCTCCTGATTTTCTCCGACAACTTGCCAAGATAACCGGAAATCAAGAGCTAATCGAACAAACAGAGAAATACAAAGAAGATTTCATAAATTTCTGTCGCACAATGACGATAAGTGTCAATGAAAAACAACAGGAAGTAGAGTTTGACCGGTGTGATATTAGCAAACCATGCCTCATCCTTAAATTCCTTTCAGTCACATTCTTTGACGTAATTGAAGACTTCTTGGAGGATACTTTTAAGATATACAAGCGCTATCTAAGGATTCACAAGATCAAATCAGGCTGCATTGAAGTGATCCTGCAGTTTGATGCCACTATGGAGCGACACTTTCGAGAGTGTGTCAAGATGAAAGAATGCAAAGAAAAGCACTGTGCCAGCATGTACATTGAATCAAAAGGGGAACAGCCAGGGACACCTAAACAACGGCCAGATGTGATAAACAAAGAGAGAACTCCTGATCAGCCTCACTCATGTGCACTGAGACAACTGCAACCTAGCTACACAGGAACAAGAAATCCTAGGGTGTGGCTTCATAGCTACCCAACAACAAGATATTCCAAGATTGTCAGCAACATGGCGCGGACGCGTGGCGGAGGGACTGCTGCCTCGGTGGCTGCGCCTAGGAGGAGTGCTCGCCTAGCTGGTGGTAACCAGGATGTCCATGGTCGTTTGTCTACTCATGAAGATGGAGCCTCCTCCAGGTCACCCGTGCCCAGTTTTGCTCACAGTTGGTCTCCTAGGTGTCAGGGCTCGCCTCAAAGCCAGCACTCTACTCCTCCTCTCTCTTGTCTTTCTAAGTCGCCGCAACGTGTATCACCGTGTCAACCTGAGTCTAATTCGTTGCCTCGGAAGCCACACATGAGACACCCTCTTTTTCTTCTTCCTACTCCTGTTCCTCTATCCAACCCTCTTACTTCTACTCGAGCGGCAGTATTCTCTCACGCCTCTTTCTTTTTGTCTCTACTTCTATCAATTATTCTAATCCATTGAAAGTTCCTGCCCTCATCGCTTTCTAAACTCTATAAACTCCACTAAGCCTGTACTTGTTGACTGCTTGCTCAATCTGCTGTTCTGACCTCTTATAACTGTTCACCTAACTATGTTTGACTCTACCTTTCTACTATTATATTATTCGTGGCTGACCTCTTCTAACCATTCACCTATACTTGTGGCTACTGACCTCTTTCTCTCATGTGCCTGGCGCCTCATAATATGCATATTATCACAGTACTTAATTGTTTACATGCATTGCTATTGTGTGTGTCCATGTAATTTGCTAAAGTATTATAAAAAAGATAATAATTATGGGCTCAAAGACAAGGACCCACAACTAATCCTAATAAATACTCACTGTGCAAGAGAGCCATTAAATAACATTTATTCACAACACATCATCTGACTAGAAATTATTCTTATCTGTTCTTTTAAACTATAATTACTTTGGTAAATGTTTTTTTCCAGAATTATCAATGTTTCTCTGTTTCATTTGCCCATGCAAAAATAAACAACAACATACTTTTTGTTGGATAAGCAGTGAATTTTTATGATCAACGTGCTACTGATTAAATCTGACTGCTTAATAAGGTATTAAAATCTAGATTTGTTCAGTACATTAATAAATCTCTCAAAAAACTAAATCGTCTGCACAACAAATAAATTTACATTGCACAAGTACAAATGTGAGCTAAGCATTAGCTAACAATAGCATTAGCTAAGCACAGTCATCATGAAGAACATGTGGTAACATGCAAGTAGTTGATAAAAATTTTAGTGCACAGAACAAACATTAGAGTTCGATGACTACACAAATTGCTATGTGGTCATGTTAAATAAACCATACTCCAAATTTAAGAACAGAGAAAACAAGCTCCATATTTATTGCTACTGTCTAATGCATGTCAGTGTAGTGAAGGAAGACGTTATAGATGAGATAGTCTTTAGGATTGAAGTGCTAGTAAACAAACGAATGAGGTAGTCAGCATGTTGATGCAGAAGAGTCCCTTTTCTGTCACACGTAATATTATTTTGAACAGCACATGGCATGAACTGTCCATGTCCTTCATGAACTGTCCTATGATCCAGAACAAACATTATTATCATTACAAGCTTACTTACTGTGTACATTGTGGTATTGAAAAGAGGACGTACTTCTACAACGTAATGGCTTCTAAATGAGCATTCATGACGCAAGGCATTAATGCAGTTAATAAACGAGTGGACACTCCCCCCAGCGTGCTTGCAGTGCGTATGCGCATCACTTGTAGATCACTCATCCCTGCCACGCTACCTGGTCAGTGTTTGCTTCTCGCTTATCCCCTACTGGCCTTGCTACCTTACAAGAACATCAAGCTTTGGTCCCCGCGCGTGGTTAGAGGCAGCATCGGGTTCACGGGTTGTATTTGCAATGCCAACGGTTTATGGCGTTGGCAGGTTGCTGGCTTGTGTCCATGGGTGCTACCGTTCGGCGCTAGACAGGTATAGGCCATCCACGAGGTGAGTGCCACGTTGTGGTTCCTTGACTGTTGGCATCGTACCTACCTACCCATCAAAGCAATATCTGTTTTAAGTAAGCTGCATGCGTGTCATGATGGTAGTTTATGTGGTCGTTGAGTTCAGAAATATAGCGCGCACACTGTTCATTCGCCTCAGGAGTTTTGTGGCCTGGTTCGTTCCCATGTTGGTCGATGTTTTAATATTATTTTTGTAGCCGGTTTTTACATGGCACTTACAAAGATTGTCCGTATACACAATAATTACTCAGGTAGCCGTTCTTCTGTCTAGTAGTTGCTCGAAAGGAATCCTATAGCACTGGCAGAGCTGTTATCGTGCAACTCTGCTTAGTTAGCTGTGGATAAGGGATGGTACCTCGATAGCTACCAGCTAGAGTGGGCTATGTTGCAACGTGTCTTATTATTGTTTTTTAATAGTTTTTTGTTGTTGTTGTTATTGGTGTGTTGGTGTCCAGCAATTAGGTTCTGGCCATAGTTTAGGCTCGTAGAGAGTGGCCCAAGTGTACACAATTGCATGAATTCATTAAATGGCTAAGTAGCAAGAAGGTACATCTTTCGCGGCATAGTTTAGTTTCGTGGCAATCTACGGGTGTGCAGATCAATTGCTAATTCCTCACCCGCATGTTTCATAAGTCAAGCGTATCCCACTGGTGGAATAGCCATGTATGCTAGTAAAGTATTTTTAGAATTCTCGTGAGGTTGGATGGTTACATTGGCTGAAATCCTGCGGGTCAAGGTACTAAGGATGTACCAAGAGTACCAAGAAGGTATCAAGACTTGGCTGGTTAAGGTAGTTGCACCCCCAAGCCAGCCCATTCATGTGCCCATGGCAGCCTTGGATGATATCTGTATGTGTGGTTACAGTTCTCTTGGTTATTAAGTGCAGTTGCTGGCGGGTATATTCAGTATGGTATGTGGTTAGCTATCAGCTATCAGTATGTGGTTAGCTACAGTCAGGCTCCCGACTGTATGAGTCCATAGCATGCTTAGTGCTCATCACGTCGGCTTGACTTTGATATGATAGTCAACAGCCTATTGGCGTTGAAGAATACATGCCTTGTTTATTGTTGCATGCTGTGATTACGAGTTTAATGTGCAGTGCTTCTTAAAGATATACACCTTTATAAGTCCATAATTTTGTTTAACATTACCATTAAAGGGCTGCGAAAGTTGTTGTGCATAATAGGCCCCTGGCCGGGGCACCCTCTCCGTACACTGTTAAAACTGGGGTGTCGCAGTGACACCCCATTTTTAACAGTGTAATGGGTGGTTTTGTTGGTCCTAGTGGTGTCCGCCTTGGAGGGGTTCCACTGTAGTCAGTTCTGGCCATTGCATTGTCCTTGGGTGTTAGTGACTATGTTTTAGTTTGTTAAGGAGCACTGTGTCCAGTGCCTCTGCCATTTGGTGGGCTCTCATGCATTGTCAGCGGAATTGTTGTCCGGGAAGCTCCATGTGAGAGTAGTCTATAGCTCACAGGCCTTGAGGTGTTCACCAGGGTTTGACGGTGACTGTGTCTGTCCGCTACCATTCAGAATGGCTGAACGGCTGGTGATTCAAGGCACATTGCATGAGCATACTGGGGATTCATGTAGTGGGTTGAGCCATGGGGCAGTGTAGTGTTAGCAAAGTGTATAGTACTGGATTCGTCAGCCTTACATCTAGCTGCAGGGTATGGGATATCATAGGTGACGAATTTCAGGTGACAGGGTATAATGTGTCGGGTGCTTAGGTCAACCATACGGCCATGACATTGGCGTGGTTTCCACCTATAGCTTGATTGGCACCTAGAGCTTGTGTATTTGTTGCTATAGTGACTTACCAATTGAGGCATGTTGTAAACCCAGCTCTGGCCTATATGTATTTATATAGGACTAGAGGTATCTGTGTTTTGGAGGACACGGTCTGAAAAGTAATTGACGGTTGTAAAAGGTATAAGAAGAGGATTCCGCATTTGTCAATTGCACGTCGTCGCAGCAAGCCGCTGATGTAGGGATACTTGGGACTTTTGCGTTTGCAAGCATTATTCCATCTTGTTCCTTTCTTTTTGCAAGCATCATCCCATCTTGTTCCTTTCCTTTTTTAAGAGTCATCCCTACACTTTTCAGTTTTTTTATTAAAGATTTTTTACTTTACTTGTTTATATAGGATGGCTGCCAGGTGATAATCACATGGGCCTATGAATAGCACGTCTAACCGACGTTAAACAGGCAAATCCAAGCATATTGTTACTGTTATGATAGAGGGCAACTCTTCGTTTATTAGGTATGTAGTTGAGCCTTATCTAGGAGCGTTACCTGGTTTTGAGTTATTGTTGACTCGAGATTCAGGGGGTATTCCTGTTTTATTTGAGAGATGCGTCATTCAACCGAGAGTTGACAGTCGCACCCCCAGAACACCTGTTTGTCACTGTTACACTAGCTTAGACAGAGATAGCTAGGTAGCTGATTGAGACGTTGCCTTACTATCCCAAAGAAAGTGCCTTTACTATCCTGAAGAAAGTGCCTTACTAAGGAAAGTGCCTTACTAAGGAACGTGCCTTACTATTCCAAAGAAAGTGCTTTCCTTGGAAAGTACCTAAGTGCTTAGTTAGTCAACCCCTGTATCAATTTACCGGGAACGCGTTGTGAGACTAAAGTAGAGTTGATGAGTAGTGTGTCCGGTTATGACGACTGTGCAGTCAGGTACTTGTGTATGAGCACAAGCGTTTCTCCATTGGACAGTGGCCCAAAACGGCTTCGGGTAGAGTCACCCTGCAGGCTCATGTCGCATCCATGGAAGATAAACGATAACTCTTACAGTTTGCCACTTAGCACTACTGCCCATGGACGAGTGAATGACAGTGTAATTGGGGGATGTATAGCGCTATGCACTATTGGAGGAATTCTTGTGGACCTATACACTCTCAAGTGGCAGGAGACCTAAGGGCGTGCACTCTGTGGTTCTGCAAGGTGTTGACCTGTCATTATGCTGCCGGCTGGCCAGGGACTGACGCCTACCTGTGGGGCGCTTTGTATTCCTCACTTGCAGTCGCAGGGGCGGAGTATGTGTCCACCCTAGTGTCATGGTGATCTTAGGGGCGAAGGACACCTGCGCCGGTTCAGGGTACACTTGTTGTGTCTCTGCGCTGGCTACTGGTTTGGGACACCTATGGCGCCCTGGAACTTACCAGGTCTCCCGGGCAGGTATTATGCTGTGTGGTAGACTGGTCGCCATGGTACCGCTGCTAGTAGTTGCCGGCAATGCTGGATGTGCAAGGCACCTTGTTGCTTGTGTTTGCATGTTTTGTATGTCCCAGCAATTGCCGAGGTATGACCCATGAGGTCTACCAAACCCTCTTCCTCTTGCATGCTGGGATTTCGTGATGTTATCATACTCGCGGCCCACTGAGCATTAGGTAATATTTTCATTAAAAACGAAGTTTGGGCACCTTTCTGATGGCGAGCATGTGATCCCGTCATCTCACCACATGGGTGGCCTACTGGCAGCTTGTCGTGTTTTTCCTTCTACCCTATCCCCTTCCTTACACGTAAAATAAAATTATAGCCTGCAGTGTTGTTTGTACGTAGTGGGTGTAGGTGGGTCTCCCTCAAGTTAGCTAAATACCGTAGTTATTTTCAATCAGGGGGGTTACGGTAAGAACTGATTGTGTTATGATAGGAAGCTCCTAACTTGTACCTCTGGCAGGATGCCTAGGTCCTTCCCATTGGCGGACATTATACAGATGGGATATTATGATATGCTTATTAATGATACCTTCTACATATGTTGCATTCAGTAGTATGATTGTCGTGTGAACGTTGTTCATTTTTATTGCACGCCTTCTCCTGAAGCTGTCGAGTCGAAATGACAGATCCCTTGGCACACAAGGTTTGCACTGAACACCAGAATGCTTACCTGCGATACGTACGCATGCCACCTTCTGATTTAGCAAAGGCATCCGCTAGGTCGGTTCCCCCTCTCACATCTTCACTACCTCAGGTATTGAGATCAGTATTAGGCGTAGGAGTTGTCCATCTGTGTTTGTATGTGTTGCTTTTACGATTTCTGCTGTGTTTGCTCCCTAAGAAAAGTTATGATAATGTGTGTCGTATTACGGGAGATGAAGGTATTAGTTGTCGGACTGTTGAGAGGGTAGAGGATGTTGATATTGTTCGAGTGCATGATCATGTTAGTGGGGTATGGGCCATGCACTCTGATCACAAGGAGGTTAGCAGGAGTGCTGCCATCCTTTGGTGCGTGCCGATACTCAGCAGGCCGCCTGCATGCTTGTTGCGTAGCAGATGCACGGTAGAAACGTTCCCCGGCAAGATGTTGCGGGAGCCATTACGTTCCCCCGTGAGAGCAACGGGTGCTCATTGTATGCAATCCCCCGTCATGGTTCACGGGTGCTCTTGCTATGCAATCCCCCGTCATGGTTCACGGGAGCACAGACGTTCCCCTTCTGTTAAGGAGGTGTTTGGCGTTCCCCTTCTGTTAAGGAGGTGTTTATGTGTTTATGTTAGCAAAGGGGGAGTGTCCCAAGCAGCTTACCAATCACCTTCCTGTCCATGTGATGGTGTGGAAGGCTTCACGTCCGCGAAGTTGATTAATGTATGATATTGAATTAAATGATATATTCAGCCCACACACATCACGAGCCGAAGAACAAAATGGATAAATTTACTAAACCAGCAAGGTTACCATTAATTACCATACATGCCTATGACAAGAAATTTCCAACAACAATTTTGCAAGCAGTTCAACGTGAGTGAAAACAAGCTAGGCCCAAGCTATTCAGTGGCTATGTGAACACAATAATGATAAGAAGAGGTTTAATGTAAACATGAGCATAGCCTTATTAGGTATCCTCAGTATGACAACTATGTACTTGCAGTAAGTACATGTGCTACATGTAGATCATAACGTTTAAATTTAGTTGAACGTTTACTATATAAATGTTTTGAATTTGAATACCAGCCATGCATAGCAGAGTAGATTATACAAGTAAAGTAAATAAGGTTAAAAAAAAGAACTAAGAAGTGTGCTTAAAAAAGTCCCAAGTATCCCTACATCAGCTTCTTGTTGTGACAATGTGGCATCCTCTTCACATACCTTGAGCAGAGCCCTCAAGAGTACGTAAGCTTTATAATTCCTCAGGCAGAGACCTCTGATAGGGCTTCACCATCGTCAACTACTTTACAACTGTGTCCTCCAGAACACAACTACCTTTAGCTTACACCCGTCAATTATAGCAGATTAGTTTATAATAATATAGAATCTTACAAGTACCAAACTATATAAATTATAGAATATACTTTTTTTAATGTGACACATGACTGTATATCTGTATTAAAAAAGTATTTTAACACACCGTCCAAAGTTTAATGGAAGCCTCCACTGCATGCATGCATAGCTAATAATGAAATGTTCCATGCATGCTATCGTATGTATGCAGGTGTGCATTTTACAATGAACATGTGGAATATACAGGTCATAGACTGGCCAAAAAGTTGTCCTGATTCACAACTCATCTTCTTGAAGGGCAGGTAAAACCCTGCTATTTAAACTAACCATTCGTGAGTTGGTTTGAGGGGAATTCTAAAATCATCATTGCTACTTGATCATACACTATTGTATTTGCAGCTGCAATTTGCATGTCAAAATTAAGCACAAATTATTTTTATGACACAGGATATGGTGCATACCGACAATAACTGTGTGTAGTTATGAAAACATTGCTACGTCATACAACGGTTCCTATTTAAGCTCAACCCGCAACAAAAAAATCAGTTAATCCACTGGCTACTCTACCAGCAATACAATACAGCCATACAGTTATGGCCATGGGTGATGCAATGCTGCAAAAGTGCTTTAAGAAAGCAAAAAACTATACTGCAAAGTGGAGAATTTTGGGATTTCTGCTACAAGTAAAGAAGAATACTCTGGATTCAATAGAAACTAGTCGTCCAAGAGATGTAGACAATTGCATGATAGATATGCTGGAAGCTTGGCTCATGAGCAATCCTACAAATCCTGAACAAGACCTAGACACTGCTTTGAAAGAGCTACAAAAAACCTTACGTGATGCTGTGGAATGTAAGATTAATATTCACACTATAATTTATTAATGATCATAAAATTAATGTGAATTATTATGTCTGTTTCTACAGGTAATGACAAAGCTGTTGAGCTGAAAATGGGAAGTGCCCAAGTAAAAGAAACTGAAAATCTCAAAGAAATGTTTGCAGATTTAGCTGCACAAGCATATAAAGATTTTAAAAGACCCAGTTTAGTAGTTGATCCTGCAGCTGACATACCTTCTGTGGCAGTATGGTTGAACGAAAAGCTAAGAGGCGCTCAAGATGAGCCTCTCGCAATTGAAGTGGACGTTAAGAACTATGACGAACTGTTTCGTGCACTGCAACAGAGATGGAGCTTTACAAGACCCACTTTTCTTCAGCAACTGACTAAAATTATAAAAAATGAGGCTCTAAGCCAAAAAATGAAAGAATACATAGAAAAATACAATTCTTTTTGTAGCTCACTTAAACTAAATAAAACAGCGTCTCTAGAAGACTACGATTCAAGTAAACCTTGTCTCATCCTCATCTTTGAATCGGGAACAACATTTGAAGACGTTGAAGTATTCTTGAGAGATGTATTCAGCATATATACGCGTTACTTGAGAGTCCATAAGATTGAACCAGGCAGTGTTAAAGTGATACTGCAGTTCCCTGCCAGCATGGAACCACTTCTCCAGGCTTGCATCGATCAGAAACGTGCAGCATCCAAGCATTATAAATTAAAAACTATGCGGATTCAAGCATCACCAACTGAGCAGGATGCTGTTGAAGATGCAGTATGCAAAAAAGCAACAAGGAATGTGTCGCTTATTTGTCAGAATAAGATTATTATCATGACATTTTTTATTGCAGTTGCATTTATCTCAGCATATGTATTGAAGTAAAATAAGTCACATACTAAACTGTCACAGTTATGATTTTTGATTATACTTGTACCTTAAAAAGATTACTTGATTGTGTACCATTATTTGTACATGCATAAAATACTCACATGTATTCCAGACAGTGTCCTAGTCAGTTTGCCGACCAGATTGTAGCCACCACGGAATAGTGTCTTCCACAGGTTACTGTTGAGAAGTAGCTCCTCTTCCTTCTTCTCCTCAACCTTTAGTACCTTCACTATAAAGAAACAATGTGTGCATAGTGAACAGGTGATTCAGTATAATAATAAATAATAAAAGCATTGATCAAATGAGGGTAAAGATCAATTCATTTTGCAGAAAGTAAAACAGTTTTATAAAATTGTAATTAATTTTATGGAGATTTAATCAACTATGACTATGATCTAGATTGATATGCATGCAACTGCAAATATAAACTTGAATAGTGAAAAAAGAAAACTATGACAATGCACCAGACAACCGCAATAATATATCATGCCAGGTGGCTGCATGTGATCAGAATATAAATTATCAAGCACATAATGACATTAACTATACAATGTAACATACACCATCATTGAAGGGACCTATATCACTCACTATGGAACGTACACATACTAATCACATGATCAAGTATTAGGGAGGCACGGTAGTGACTCCCTATGTAGGGATGAACGAGAAAAGAAGATGGCGGCTACATACAATGTATTAGCGTTCAAACGCTGATATTTCGCCTGGTGATGAATTTTATACGTCCAAAGACACTTAGATCTGCTCTCTGGCGTTGCCCCATCTTACAGTAGCAAGGAGATTGCTCGAAATTGTTACTAAAGTGACGAACCTGGAAACGGTGAAAATCGACTTTCGTCATCTTCGTTTTCTTTCTTTCTTTCTTTCCACACGCCTAGCGCCTTTACGCGAGCAGTGTCAAGACCAAAACACCCACGAACAGTTGTGAAATTCTCCTGGCATGTGCCTTTTGAACTTACTTTTTAGCGAAACGACGATATACATTTGACGAGCTCACGATCACGAACAGTTGTCAGCTAAGTGTTTGACGCCATTATTGTGATTACGTAATGCGCACGTGACCAAACACACATGTAGAGTATCGCCGTATGGAGAGCGCATATTGGCGTCTGGAGTCTTCGAAGAACAATTCACAGAGTAAGGTCGTGTAGTATCACCGTTCTGCTGCTTGCCAGATAGTATCACAGCCATACAGAAAATTCTAAACCAGAGTGGGCGGGGCTCGTATGCTGTGCATCCAGGCTGCAGCATATACATGAATGCATGAGCTAGTTTCAGTATTTAGGAGCTACAAGTTAAAAAGCAATTATCAAGAAAAGCAAACCAAATCAATGATGGAAACAAAAAAGAGATACATTATCTTGCCGAATTCGAACTGCACCAAAAATTTGAAAAACTCACTGTAAAAGAAAAAAGGACACAAACAAGAAAATAAAAAGATTTCTAACGAAATCAAAAGGATGTAGGGATAAAGAAATCTGCTACTGGTCCACAATGTAAACCAACAAGGAGCAAGCATGGAATGGTAACACGATTGACTTGCTAACAGACCATAGATCCCTACATCAGTGGCTGACTACAGCAGTTCTGCTAGTTGCTATTGATTGACACCTGAAATGCATTGGTTAGCTTATAGTATAGTCAAAATGTTATGTACAGCCACTGATGTAGGGATCTATGGTCTGTTAGTAAGTCAATCGTGTTACCATTCCATGCTTGCTCCTTGTTGGTTTACATTGTGGACCAGTAGCAGAGTTCTTTATCCCTACATCCTTTTGATTTCGTTAGAAATCTTTTTATTTTCTTGTTAACCTGTTTTACTGCTGATAATATTGGAGCAGATTTGTCCGAGCACACGACACAATGAGAGATGAAGATCAAACAACCAATGGACCTTAGGTAGAGACTTGCCATGAGCTTTCAACTAGTGAGAGGAGAAGGATTGCACAATGGTGAATACATATTGAAACAAAGAAGAGCTTGATTCACTCACAGTGAACTTGTAACCCCAGTAGTTGTTGCTACCATCAGAATAGAATCTAAAGTGTAATTTATTTCCCTGAAACTCAGCAGTCTATGAAGAAAATATTTTTAAATGCAACTGATACAGGATGAAGTTACCGTTGGCCATCGATCTGATCCATAGTTATCATCGAAGGTATGTTTGACACCAGCCGAGTCGACAAAGTGAATATAGTCATACCTGAAGAGAGAGAGAGAGAGAGAGAGAGAGAGAGAGAGAGAGAGAGAGAGAGAGAGAGAAGTGTGTATATGTTCCGCGCTTTTTAGGAATTTGCGCTTTCTCGAGAAAGCGCAGCGCTTTCTAGGAATCCTTAGAAAGCGCGGGCTTTCTCGAGAAAGCGCTGCGCTTTCTCCAGAAAGCGCAGTCACAGAAAGCGCAACGGATACTGCGCTTTCTAAGGTTTAGCTCCTGTTGTTACACGGCTCTTGTCGCTCAAGAATCGCCACAAAATAGCTCTCTACTACTATAGGTGTTAGAATTTAAGTTGGGTGAGTCTTTGGTCGAGTGAAAGCGCCCAGCATGGGCCTGCATGGCAGCAACTCGTGTTAGCGCTGGTGCTCTGATGATTTGAGCCTGAGAGAGCATGCACGGTTCCACTTTAGCTCAGTACTGCTATTACCTAGCTCCCACAGTCCACCGTGACCTTTGTGAAGAGAGGAAACAACGACACATATTTCAGTGTGTTAGGGTTGTTTTGCTCTGCATGGAGCTTTGCCTACTGTATACTGAGTGGCATGCAGCTAGTCATGTCCATGCATGGCAGAAATGTTGTCAGCCTTAAGCTTCCTGTGCATTGTGACAGGGTATCACACTATGATGAGAAACAGATAGCAGTCTAGGTAGCATTACTTACCCAGGCGTGCATGTTACGGTCTTAGGTACAAAAGAGCAGCACAGGTAATAGCGTGCATGCTCGCTCAGGCTCAAATCGTCAGAGCACCAGCGCTAGCACGAGTTGCTGCCATGCCAGGCCATTACACTCGACCAAAGACTCACCACAACTTAAATTCTAACAC
>OZ024787.1:3497342-3548342 GCA_964017065.1 Haliclona indistincta | reverse complement strand
CATTGAACAGACAGATCCCTACCAGTATTTTCTGATAGTACTAAGCCTAAGCACTGCATAAAACAAATTTCAGCCGAAATGCTTACTGTTTGCCATCTGGCTGAAAAGGCTCAAAATATTAACCGTAATACAGAGGACCATGACCATAAACGCGGCATCACCAGCACAAAACTAGCATTAAAGGAAAGATCTCCAACCGTAGCATCCGTTGCAAGTACAATCGGCAGCCACACGCAACTTTTGAGCCTGCATTTTCGAGAAGAAAAATAGTGCTTTTGGTGGGCGTGGTTCTAGTTTGATGTGTTGGCCACGCCCCCATGAGAGCACTATTTTTCTTCGCGAAAATGCAGGCCCAAAGTAGCGTGTGACTGCTAGTTGTACTTGCAACGGATGCTACGGTTGGCGATCTTTCCTTTAATGCTAGTTTTGTGCTGGTGATGCCGCGTTTATGGTCATGGTCCTCTGTATTACGGTTAATATTTTGAGCCTTTTCAGCCAGATGGCAAACAGTAAGCATTTCGGCTGAAATTTTTTTTATGCAGTGCTTAGGCTTAGTACTATCAGAAAATACTGGTAGGGATCTGTCTGTTCAATGTCACAAAAAGTAAAGCCCAAATATGTTGGAATCGCGAGTCATTGACAGTCCTGAAACGCTTATTTGGGGAGGTAAGCCTGCCAATCTGAGCTGTTGCAAGAACTGCCGAGACGGTACTAAGCACGCGCAAACAGAGCGCTGACTGCTAACTGTCGCGAAGAGTCGAGAATGCACCATTATTTAACCCCAAGGTCAAAGGTCACGAAAGTTGCCGATTTCAGCTAGCGATTGCAGAGCAACGAGCAACGATTTCAGAGATTTGAATATGCAGTTGTTTGTTACGTATATAGTGTTGTTTGTAACTGCAGTAAAGGCCAGATTCTCTGACTTTTTATTTTTCCATTGCGGACCCTATTATAGGCAATTGACGCCTTAAGGCGTCATAATTGACTCCACCTACTCTAGATGTCATAAATAGTGTGAAAAGTGCTCTAGAAAGGTCAAATCAAGTTTAATAAGCCTTTCCCAATAACGGGCTAAGGAATGTAATTAAGCGTTAATGAAGCGTTAATTCACTTCCGGAGTCCCATTTAGCTCCGCCCAGCGGCTGTTATGTATGGGAGTGATTGAGAAAATAACCTAAAATAGGCGAACTTCAGACTGCGCGTGCTCTTACACCTTTCAGGCACAAGTTTTAAAACTCCGCTAGTGTAATTGGCAGTACTTTGGCTATTCTTTACTATTAATTTCACACGCGATCTACGTTGACAACCAGCGCTGCAGGGTACATAGATGCATGCTGTAGCGTTCACTCATTTTTGTTTCACTTCACTAACGACAATGACTGCCGGCGCTGCACACTACTGCACTTCTGCTTAACGTTGTAGCAAGCTGTACTAGTGTTCTTCCCGCTGTAAACAACCGTTGTTCGTGACTACCAACACGCCACGCTACCGTACGCGGTAGCAAGCTTATCCTCGTCTTTGCCTTCGTTATACCGTTGCTTACCGGCGCTAAACACTCTACACCGACAAAGCGGAACTGCTCGCATATGGTTGGCGCTTCCACAAACCTGTGCTTCTTTCAGTAACGTGTTCCTTCCAGTTATACAGCTATTTCTGGCATCGCTGTTTTGCCGTTCAACCAAGCACGATCGTGCTGATTTTAGTTCGTATTAATAGCCAGGCTTGTGCACTCGAAATTACCCGATTTTAGCAAGAATAATCAAAACCCAGCTCGAGTACGGTAAGCTCAAAGTTCGACCATTTTCTCAATCACTCCCATACATTACAGCCGCTAGTGGAGTTGCTTTGGGACTCCGGAAGTGACGTCACGTTTAATTAACGCTACCAATTAATTTCATGGGAAAGGCTTATTGCAGAAGATAACTTTACCAGAAAAAACCCACTTTTTTTCACCGCGTCCTCCCCACTAAAATATATAGAACGGGGGATTTTTAACGGGGGTGTCCCCCTTTAACCCGGGGTTCGAAGGGGCGGAGCCCTTGCCGCTTTCGGCATTTTTAGGGCTTCAGGATGCCCGGAAATGCATACTTTGGCATAGAATATGGTCTAAACTGTACTGTTTGCTCACCTGGACACCACCAGGTTTTTGTATCAGTCACCAGGGCTAAATGAAGACCAATATTAGTTGAAAAATGACGAGGCCGCAGCACTTAAGTGGCTTCAGTTCCGAAGAGGGAGTGGCCAACTCAGATTTTAGTACATGGTCGTAAACTTTGACATGCCAGGTAAAAACAGTGCTAGTTTGGAACAGCTAGCGTACTGCATGTTGTAGAAAATTGCTAGACAAACTGTCAGTTTAGAGCAAGTCGAATTTTCGCCAAAATAACCTAGCAACTAAAGGGTTAAATAGCATCAGTAACAAGTCATACTGAGTATGCTTAAGGTGTGCCTTACAGGAATAAATAAAAATATTGTCTTAAATAAACGTCGGAGGTCTTAAATAGATTCCTCCTCGAGAACCTTGCTTAAGAAATAGACGATGACTTCTTTCTAAGGATTTATGGTATATTATTCCCACAAAATTGCAATAAAATGTGTTTGCTGGCCTTCCTAGCCATAAATTTGAGGCATTGATTGCATTTTGCAGCTTTTCAGATGTCTAATGATGATGTATTGGACTTATTAGATTATACACTTTATATTTGCAGATTATAAATGCTACTTGGATGATCGACATTGCACAGGAAAAATGGTTTTCAGTTATGGTCCGTACCATTGCTGCAAGGAACTTAATGGATTATCTTGGTTCAATGATATTTTCAATAAATGCTGGGAATGTTAGCCAGGTACTGTATATCTCAATTATTAAAGATTATTGAAGGTATACTACTATAAAAGAACTTTCACATCAGGACTGATAACGCTGCTACACACATACATGCATATAGCTACACACACATACACACACGCACACACTAGAATTGCTTGCACACTGTGAAAGTTGGAATCATAATAATAATATTATTCAAAGAAGCAAAATTTGGGCAACCTGTGCAGAATGAATTCCGCGTCAGTTCCGGGCGTGCCGACGGTAAGTTTTTACAAGACTTCTGGACATATGCGCATACGTAAGAGTCTATGACTGCTCTTGGCAGTGTTCATGTTTGGCCTATGAAGTATGATAATTTATCCAAGGAAAAATGGTACCGGTGGTGTCATAAATATCGTGTCCTTAATTTCGATCGGGGGTAACTGGCCCCATTCCCAGGCTCCCCGTGGCCTGCATTTTCTAACGTAGAATTGGATGCTAGTCGAGCACGAACTGGTAAAACCTTTGAGACAGAGAAAATAGTGAGAGAGGCTTTGAACTACAATCTATGCAAGTTGTCTGTAGCCAGGGTGAATCATCTCTACTGGCAGGCATGCACTTCGGCGAGAGCTGGCAAATTCCAGTAGTGGACTGAAAGAATTATCTGTCAGAAGTAATTTGGCAAGACAAGACATCAAGCTGTGCTAGAGTTCTGTGTTGAGACAAAATTAGACATGGCAAGATTTAAGGTAAAAAAAATCAATTTTTATGGAATGAGAACCTGTTCTCTCGGTTCTCAAGTTCTCAACTGCATGCCCTCCATTTTCATATAGTCATCATAGTGTTCATTGGTAAAGTGGTTTTCATGGTTCTTCCTGATTCTCGATGGTTCTCGGTGGTTCTGTTCTCCCTGGTTATCAGTGGTTCACCTTGGTTCTTAGTGGTTCTCCCTGGTTCTCAGTGGTTTTCCCTGGTTCTCAGTGGTTCTCCCTGGTTCTCAGTGGTTCTCCTTGGTTCTCAGTGGTTCTCCCTGGTTCTCAGTGGTTCTCCCTGGTTCTCAGTGGTTCTCCCTGGTTCTCACTGAGTGGTTCTCAGTGGTTCAATTTTCCCTGGTTCTCAGTGGTTCTCCCTGGTTCTCAGTGGTTCTCAGTGGTTCTCCCTGGTTCTCAGTGGTTCTCCCTGGTTCTCACTGAGTGGTTCTCAGTGGTTCAATTCTCCCTGGTTCTCAGTGGTTCTCCCTGGTTCTCAGTGGTTCTCAGTGGTTCTCCCTGGTTCTCAGTGGTTCTCCCTGGTTCTCAGTGGTTCTCCCTGGTTCTCAGTGGTTCTCAGTGGTTCTCCCTGGTTCTCAGTGGTTCTCTCTGGTACTCAGTGGTTCTCCCTGGTTCTCAGTGGTTCTCCCTGGTTCTCAGTGGTTCTCCCTGGTTCTCAGTGGTTCTCACTGGTTCTCAGTGGTTCTCCCTGGTTCTCAGTGGTTCTCAGTGGTTCTCAGTGGTTCTCAGTGGTTCTCCCTGGTTCTCAGTGGTTCTCAGTGGTTCTCCCTGGTTCTAAGTGGTTCTCAGTGGTTCTCCCTGGTTCTCAACACAAACAGAATGGTTTTCACACCTTAAACCGAGCCACTACTGGAGCAGCTAGTTCAATAGAGACGTAGGTTAAAATATAAAAAGCGCTACCATGGCTCGTGTGTACCATGCAGCTCGTCTTGGGTCGTACGTACGGTCTCAATGCAGTGAGCGACGTACTAGTGCACGTTACCATGGCTACGGTGCATATTTCACATTCTTCGGGCACAACGCGTTCAATAAATAATAGTTAGACAGCGCATCCGAGGATCTACGCGATTTAGAAGCCCGAGAGCCGTTGCTATATAGCGTCCGAGCGTAGCTAGGGCGCTATGGTAACGGCGCGAGGGCTTCTACATCGCGTAGATCCGATTGGATGCACTGTCTAACTGATTTAGACCATAGCAACAGCAAACAGAAACGACGCGAACGACGAGCAAGGACACGCGAGCGTTGTAAAAATTATTCAGTAGAACTCCGCTCACAGAACCGTAATCTGCGCCGTGTGGTGGGATTCCACTATAGAGTCGCGGTAGTGGCGGGATTCCACTACGAGAAATAGAGACCCGCAGCTACGCAATCTGGTTGGTCAGTGACGCTTAGCTGTGGTCTAAATAATAGTTAGACAGCGAGTCCGAGGATCTACGCGATTTAGAAACCCGAGGCCCGTTGCTATGGTGTCCGAGCGTAGCGAGGACACTATTCCAGCGGGCCGAGGGTTTCTAAACCGCGTGGATCCGATTGGACGAGCTGTCTAACTAATTTAGAGTCTACCAGCTAGTTACCAGGTTACCTGAAAGTAGACGCTTGTAAACAATAAAATGTCTGTCCAGAGTCGTTTGCAGGACTTTTTGAGCGACGAAATATGGGACTGGGCGTTCGGCGACGAAGCTTTGTTACAAGCCAGCATTGACTTTGAGCCTGAAGTAACTGCCCCGCCTCAACCAAGCCCACTTCCGCCAGCTGTTTCATCATTACCACTAACGAGCTCCACCCGCCGACCTTTTGCATCGCCAAAAACGGACGCTCAAGTAAGTGCAGAAAGAATCTCCGGAGTTCCACAGAAGACCCAGGAAGATACGAAGTACTATTTTCGCTTGTGGATAGAATGGAGAGCCAACCGTGAAACTAAAACAGGAGAAGAGATCAAGAATCTGACTGAAATGTCCAATTTTGAGCTGCAGTATTGGCTGACAAAATTCATTCTCGAGATAAGAAAGCAAGACGGCAGCGCCTTCACTCCGAATAGTCTCCATCACATTGTTGCTGGAGTCATGAGGTATCTTCGTTGGAATGGGAAGCCTGATACCGACTTCTTTCGCAACAGTGACTTTTCCGACTTTCGGGCATCTCTTGACGCAGAGATGAAGGAGACTGCAAGCTAAAGGAATTGGCTCCAAAAAGAAGCAGGCACAAATACTGACAGTCGAGAACGAGGAAACTTTGTGGTCAAAGAATCTCCTTGGAGACAAAACCCCACAGAGCCTGCTAGACACCGTTTTCTTTTATGTTGGGTTGTTTTTCGCTCTGAGGAGTGGAAGAGAGCATCGACAGCTAAGGAACTCGCCATGTCAAATTGAAGTAATAGAGCACAGTGGTAGACCCTATCTTCGCTACACCGAGGACATTTCCAAGAACCACCCTGGCGGTTTGAAAGGCAGAAACATAGCGCCCAAAGTGGTCATTCACCATGCCAATCAAAGCGAACCAAACAGATGCTTTCTCCGTCTTTTCAAGCTCTACAGGCAGCTGTGCCCACCAGATGCTCCAGAGGATGCCTTCTATTTGAAGCCAGCGAGCAAACCAACATCTACCTGCTGGTATTCCAAGGTTCCAATAGGTCGCACCAAGCTATCAAACACTGTAAGTAGGCTGTGCAAGTCGGCTGGCATCAAGGGCTATTTCACTAACCACTCTCTGCGAGCTACAGCGACAAGCAGGCTGTACCACGCTGGTGTTGACGAGCAGCTTGTAATGGAGAGGACAGGACATAGAAGCCTAGAAGGAGTGCGCTCCTACAAGAGGACCTCTGACGAACAAAGAGAGACCTTGTCTAATCTTATCAATCGTCAAGTTCCTGCAGGTCCCTCGAATGCTGTTGTAGCTCTACCATCAGGAAAGACTGGTTACCATGAGGAAGCAGCTAGTGCTATAAGTAGCACCATCTCGTCAACTCAGACCAGTCAGCTGCGTTCAGTTAGCCTTCCCTCAGCCACGTTCAAGGACTGCACAGTGAATTTCTACGTGGGTTCATCGACCAATGATCACGCCGACTCGACCGAGCCAAGACGAAAGAGACCTAGACGATTGATCTTGGAGGAGGACGACGACCAAAAGTTGCTAGAACTATAGTCTGGCAGGCCAGACGAACTCTTGTATAGCCACTGAGCGCTTATCCAGTAATAACCATCTAGTCTACATGGTTTTATGTATTATTAAAACTTGACTTGTAAAATTAAAATTTCGTACCGCTCACGGCATGCGCGCTAAAAACTGAACGCCAGAGGGTACACTTAGAGCTTCGCTAGCATGACTCTACAGGAATTAGAGCCTCACGCTGTTGACCAATCATATTACAGTATTTCAAATGAGTAGACTCTAAGTATTAGTTATTGCCCTCACGCGAGGGCAATAACCGACATTAATGACCGCGGGAAAGTCGGTGTCCCGAGTAACGGTCGAGGGCAACCGACCGAGCTGCAGAGACAATCGCTCACTTCTGAAACTCGGTAAAGGTATCAACAGGCTTAGCACAACAATGGCTTGCAATGTGACTCGTGGATTTTGCTAAAGTGCTTTCGTTCTCGAGTTACGTATGGCTGGCTCACCTGGACGGCCGTCTTGGACCTCTCTGACGACAAACGTGCCCATAGTTGACTACCTAGGTACTTGTAGATTCCATCTAAACTTCAGGACAGCTCTGGGGATGCGTAGACATCTCAAGAAAAAGCCTATCAAAGCCAAGAGCAATGGCTACCTACTCGTGTTCACGGTCACGCCCACTTGACACACCTTGTCCTTGTGGTCAGCACTTTGCTGTCTTCTGGTTAGCAGTGCAGTTTCAATAGCAAGCAGGTTTGCTTTTAGCTGCAAAGCTCCTTCTGCAAACCATAACTAAGGAGCTAACTCTACAATGCGCAACACGCCGAGGGTTTCGTGAAGTCTGTTCATTAATTTCGGTTATTGCCCGAGTTGTGTAGGGCAATAAATGATTTATTACATAGTTCATCATTGTGAGCGCAATAACATCGCGAATTTTTCAAACTCGCAAAGACGCAACGGTCTGTTGCTATAGAAGACGCTACGCGCGGTCAATAACCTACATTAATGCCCTCGAATAGAGCAATCCGATTGGTGAAAGATGACGTACTATGTAATAACGTGTTACCAGACCCTTCCCTTGGGTTGGGTCTGGCATGCGAGACTAGGGCGAGCCTGAGCGAGCCCCGTGGTAGCGAGAGCGATGAGAACGTACACTTGGCTACATTGTATTGTCAGCATTAGTAGTTGCTGATGTATTCATCTCTGACAATGTATCTTGTATAGCAATAGTAGACAATCCAGGACAGTATTTATAGTGGTACTAAAACTTCCATTGTTTATTGTTTATGGTATTGGAAAAACAATAATCGGTGTACTTCTTTTCGAAATTGTCATTGCTCAGTCGCCAGACAAAATGAAAGGATTTGTTTTTGGTATAACAATAACTACTCGTGGTCTAGTCTTCTTTATCTATTTCAAGTTTGTTTATCAACAGCCAACTCTGTGTTGTTTATTGCTAATATCATTAGCTCTTGTTGTATTGTTTGTGGTCTTCCTGATCCTTTCCAAGCTCTACACACTACGTGAGAGAAACAGAGAGATCAACATACAGGCCATAGTGGAGGAACACTATGAGCTAGAGGTACATGGACCAGGATGAGGAGTACATGAGAGATAACCCTCAATCATACTATGATTCAGATGGTGACCTTGACACTGATGTCTCTAATACCCAGTGATAATTGTTGAGTGAATCTTTTTGTATATTGACTTTTTGTATTCATTAATAAACATTGGTTAACAGATACTATGATGCATGTAAACTCCATGTTTGATCTTTCCAATAGCGTCTGTAATAAAGCCTGAGAATTTGATATTTTAGAGCTCATTATGGGTGGGGCGAATTATGCCACGCGGTAGACGTGGCATATTTAGGGTTGGGCGGAAAATAACATGGCGGCTACACTTAGGCTATTCGCAATAATTCGCGTATATCTTGGCTGTTGACGACATCAGGGGTATTTTAACTACCTAGGGGCTATCCTAAGAGGTAAGCGCTTACAATGAGTCTACTATTAAAGACTATAAGGCCAGTTGGTACGGGCATGAAAAGATGGCGTCTCGCCTGGAGGCACTAAGTACGGCACTGCCATATCTTCGCCGTACGGGCGTTTCAAGCTAATCTAACGTTCTGAAGCTCCTTGCAGGATTTGTGCGATTACAAAGAGACCTTCAGAAGCACAAGAAACCAGGTCTAAGGTGGTAAACCAGAGTTCACGTGGTCACCCGTTTGTTCATCTTCTTTCTTCTTCTTATTCTTCTTCTTCTTCAGAGAGCCTAGCGCCGTGGCTAGTGAACTATTCGAGACAAAACCTACACAGAAACTACACTAGTCGTTGGGAGCAGTGCACCTGATATCTATTTAAGCCTAAAACACTAGCAGAAGCGAATAATTTCAGGAAAACAGCGAATTTTGGTCCATAACAGACTCCATTCCATCATTCTGTTTGAACTCCGTTACTAGGTTACGCCTACTCGCGCACGCCCGTGTACGCAATTATTCTAATACAAGCGCACCTTCGTACAAATTGCTTGGAACGCGAGTGCTGCTGCCACTAGCAGTGTTCACAGCAGTCTGTACGAGCAAATCTTCACTGTTACACTGGATTTGTCTGTTCAGGCTTGTAAGAATGCTAGCCTAAGCTTAGCTAATGTTGCATGATACGTGTTGCATGCAGTGCACACTGCACAGTCGCCTGATAGCCAGAATGCAGTCAGCTGATAGCTAGTTCTCTTTTACACTGTATTAGCATAAGTGCCAACTAAGTCATTAATAAAAAAAAGAAAAGAAACAAGTAATAAAAAACATTTTAACCAAAATGCAAGAGATTTAGGGTTGGTACATTTATCGAAAAAGTATGGAAACAAGATTTTGAAATGAAAAGGATTGTAACAATAGCAGTGTAATAATACCTCCCTAAATTAACTGCTTTCGATAGTTGTGGTTAATTTAATAGGGAGGTATTATTACACTGCTATTGTTACAATCCTTTTCATTTCAAAATCTTGTTTCCATACTTTTTCGATAAATGTACCAACCCTAAATCTCTTGCATTTTGGTTAAAATGTTTTTTATTACTTGTAATACTAAAGTTGAGCCACCCGGTTCGGAAACTTTTCCCCGATTGGTACCTAGGAAATTACGGGAACCCTCACGGCACGTGCGGTGTTAGGGTTCTCGGTTTGTAACTATATCAGTGGGCGGGTTCAGTATACTGTCTGGTACCAGAGAAAGGCGGGGCTGGTGCAGGAATCGACTAGATAAAATGGCGTACCGACAGCACTAGCTTGAAAAGCACGCAGATCTTCGTCTGGGACTACTTTAGTAAAGAAGGCTGCTATTTATAGGAACCTAAAGGTTATTGAAATCCACTGAAGACGAGTTAGTAGTGCTGTCTAGCATTCTATTCTACCACGAGCAAAGTGGACCTGAGCCTTTTAAACTTTTGTGTGACAGCCATTGCTAACGGAGCCCCACCCTGACATATGTGGCGATATAGGGACCGCAGAGTTGAATAGTCTTTTCCGTTAACCGGTTAATGAGGTTAACGAGGTTAACTAGCTTTCACATTGATTCACTACACCACCTTGGTTATCAGTCTGTCCGTGGTTAGTCAGGCTCTGTTCAGATATGATGAATGGGCACTGCAGACTTACTATAGCGACCGCCATTGCTTGAGTGTTAAATTCGGTGTCAATTAAGTTCGCGGAGGACTAGCTCGTGACGAGTGTTTCAACTTTGCCGAGGATCACGAAGCTCAACAGGCTTGACGCCGTGTAATGCAGTTTTGCTAATTCTCTCCTGGCAATAGCACACATGTGCAATGATGTAATTACTCCAGAACATACACAGCAGCTGAAGAAGCAAACAATTACATGAAAACGTCAATTAAGTTTTATTAAATTGTCAGATTTCTATCTGGAACCACCACAAATTGTGCAATCACAAGATTTCATTTTGTCCAGTGCTCAATAAACATGAACATCAAGCGTTTATTTGTTCCTGAAATAGGAGCATGTGCTCGTAGGCTGACCCCAACACTAGCACTCAAGATTTGGTTGTTCCTCCATCATCAATAGTTGAATTTATTCCAATAGACTAGACCTTCAAGCATGCATTTCCTTTTAATTGTTTTGTGTTTATCGTTGTTTTAACCATTTACATGTTGATTCTGCTTTTGTTCCTTCAGTGAAATAATTTATTTATTTTTGCTGCTCTCTTTGTACCAAGCACCCAAGGGGTGTGTAACCAAGAGGTGTGCTTGCTGTGTGTGTTTGGTTGTATTGTTGTTTGCATGAAAGATGGAGTTTAACTGACTGTATGTCCAATGAACGTCAGTGCACAATCTAATGTTTGTGACTAATATCAAAACAGCCTAATTAGGGAGGCACGGTAGTGCCTCCCTATGTAGGGATGGCCAAGAAAACAACATGGCGGCTACATACATGTATTAGCGTTCAAACGCTGATATTTCGCCTGGTGATGAATTTTATACGTCCAAAGACACTTAGATCAGCTTTCTGGCGTTGCCCCATCTTACAATAGCAAGGAGATTGCTCGAAATGGTCACTGAAGTGACCAACCCGGAAACGGTGAAAATCGAGTTTCGTCATCTTAGTTTTCTTCTTTCTTTCTTTCTTTCTTCAACTCGTCTAGCGCCTTTACTCGAATACTGTGCTGGGCTAAACACCCACGAATAGTCATGAAATTCTTCTGGCATGTGCCTTTTGAACCTAGTTTTTAGCGAAATGAAAGTTTTATTCTAGCGGACTTCACGATCACGAAGTGTAGCTAGCAATGTGTATGACGCCATTTAAAATACGCACGTGATGTAACGTGAGCGCGCACATGTTGTCTTTGAGTGGCTTCCACTTTTGCTGTCCGCTCTTGTGTTTCTCTGCTCTACCTGTCCGTGAGACTCCGTCCATTTTAGAAGATTGCGACCGTTGATTCTACTTTTATCACACCGAAGTTTGGATTTGCTTTTGGGTTCGTCGTCTCGTGTCTCTGTCACTGAAGAAAGTTGTAAGTTCAATAATTATTTTGAAAAGGTTTAGTTCTTGTATAGTAATCATGCCTAGTAAAACACGTAGAAAACACACATATAATCAGCAACATTATGGAGAGAATAGAGATAAAATACTAACTGAGAGAAAGGAAGCATATGATACCAATTCTGAGTCTAAGAAAGCAGAATTGCTTCGAAGAAGGCTTATGAGAAAAATCCTCAGCTTAAGAAATTGGTGTCAAAGATTGCAGCAAAGCAGGCTTATGACAAAAACCCAGTGGCTAAAAAACTGACGGCGAAGTTTGCGTCAAAGCAAGCTTACGACAGAAACCCTGCACATAAGAAATTGGCATCAAAGCAGGCTTATCTGAAAGATTCAACTGCTAAGAAGGTTGCTGCTTTGTCCAGGTACCACAGTAAATCTGATAAAATCAAAGCACAACGTAGGGCCAAGTACCGTAATAGTTCACATCAGCAGAAAGTATCATCACGTGTTTGGTATCTCAAAAACACGAAGGTTAAGACACAAGCTTGTATGGCGTACTATGCTAAACACAAAGAAATCATTTCCCACACTAGAAGAAACAAATACTATTTGTCTCCTCCAAAATCTAGTGTAAAGGAATTGTACATCAATGAAGTAATGAGGGAATTGCTAGCAAATCGTAAAGCAAGAACCGAAGCAATGAACAGATTTCACAAACCCTCGGCGGGCATGCCATTCACATTGTAGTGTCAGTCTGCATAGCTGCAAACTCCATAAATTAGTATGTTGTCTGTCAATGTGCGTTAGGTGGGCGTGACTACAACAGAATACGTACATGTACACGTGTGCAGTAAGCTGACAACCTTTTCTTGAAGTATCTATGCATCCCAGAGCTGTGCTACAGTTCAAATCGACTGTAAGAGTACCTAGAAAGCCAACCATGAGCGTTTTTGTCCTCAGAGAGGTCCGAGACGGCCGTCAAGGTGAGCCAGTCATAACTCGCGAACGAAAGCATTTTCGCAAAATCCACGAGTCAAATTGCAAGCTCTGGTCGTGCTTAGTCTGTCTTGCCTTAGTCGACGCGTAGAAGTGATCGCTGTTCTCTGTAGCTCGATGGACAGAATGCGACCAGGCAAGTACCGTAACCCTCGCGCATGCGCCGAGGGTTAATGAAAGCTTTTAAAGAGCAGCCTATAGCAAAGCGATTGGCTACTAAAATCTCTTATCGTGTTGCATGTAGAATAGCAGCTCGTAGGCTGGTTCATGAAGCCTTAAAGAAGCGTAAGGAATATGCTGCTGAATTGATCAAATCTGCTAAAAGTATCAATGCAAAGATTGTCAAAAGCAGAGATGACTTTGGTGAAGGCATTCATCACAAAAACTCATGTGATCCATACTTCTATGAAGCATCGTATGTAAAGGATGATGACGATTCAGATGTGCCTGATCGTATTGATCCTTCCAGCCAGCCTTGTGATGAAAGTCCGTGTACCAGTGATTGTAAGCCAATCACTGATGATGAAGTCAATGCAATTGTTAGACTAAAGAATGCCTTTACTCTTCCAATGCATGAGTTACGACAAGCATTACAGTCATGCGATGACTGCCCAAATGAACGCCAAATGATGGGTCATTCTTTGGCATGTCATCAAACTGATAGTATGTGTAATAGTGAGCTTCGTATTTTACGAGCAGCTTCAGCACATCATAAAGTACTGAGAACGTTTATGCGCCTAGTATATCGTGCAAAGGCAAGTCATGAATCCCTTGCTGGCATTGATCGTGCCCTAGGCGAAGGTGATTTCAAGCATTTACTTTATGCAACTGGAAAGAGCTTTGCTGACTTACTAACAACTAATGATTTTGTTGGTGAGGAAGGCTCCTCAATAGACAACTCGTTTTTTAGAGTGCTCAACTTAGAAACCACCTTGCAGTTACAGCATGCTCTAGTCATATCCAAACTTGAGAAAGAGTGGAATGACGATGCTGAAAACGTGTGTTGTAGCTGTCAATGTTTGTTTCAGAGAAAATCTGTCACAAAAGTAAACTTCTCAAAGCATTTTGATTCGGACATTGGGTCAGAGCTAGTAGACTATGTGACCCGATTTTGGAAAACCGGCAAAATCGGTTTTCCAAAATCGGTTTTCCAAAATCGGGTCACATAATGAAGCACACTCCTCCAGGCGAGGATGAAACTCTCTATATGTGTAGCTACTGTAAACCCAAAATCAAAGCTGATGTATTGCCACCACGATGTGTTTTAAATGGTTTGGAAACTGTACCCATTCCATCTGAGCTTGATAAACTCGATGCCCTTAGCAAACAGTTCATTCAGCTTGCTAAATGTTTTCAGACAGTAGTTAGATTAGGCACATACACCTGCAAAGTGCCTGTGTACAACTCATTGAAAGCTTGCAAGGGTAGTGTATTTTTTCTGCCTTTACCATTCAATAAAACGTGTGAAACGCTGTCCAATGTTGAAGGATCGGCAAAGTCTGGTGTTGCATCACCAGAATTGTACATACTAGTGAATGGTAAACCCACAAAAGCTAATGTTGTCTGGCGTTCTCTGGTCAATATAGACCGTGTGAAAGCAGCTATAAGAAAGCTGAAAGAGATTCACAAACTTTATAAGTCAGTAGAAGCAGACAGCATCGATGAAACTACACAAAAAGTAATCGAAGTGGCTAACATAATGCAACCACTAAGATGCCTACTGCTGACGATATAGCTGGTTATCAGTCCTATACTATTAGGTATTTAGATAATCAGATTCCAACTGTTTCTGACATAGACCAATACAAGTTGGTTAATGTTACAGAAGCACCTATTCACAGTAGATTGAAAGACTTGGATGTTATGTGCTTTCCTGTACTCTACCCAAACGGGCGATTTGGTGAGAATCATCCTCGCAACAAAGAAATCACTTTGAGCTTTAGCGAGTTTGTCAAACAACGTTTGCATAACAAAGACTCGCGATTTCGCAAAGATGCCTCATATATATTTTATCTGCTGAATCAAAAAACCCTACGTGAAGTAGGTAACGGTGTCTACAATGTCCTTCATTCCTCACGAGGAGTTGCTATGTCTGTTAAGCAGCTACTAGCTAAGGTTGAAGCCTCTGATGAACGGTTAGAAGCAAGCCTCTTCACAATGCTTCAGTCAGTACGCGGTAGCAAACAGTATTGGTGGCAGCGTAAGAGTGATCTCAAGTGCATGGTGCGTAACTGGGGATCACCAACATTGTTTCTCACATTCAGTTGTGCTGAATATGAGTGGAGTGACATGGCTCGTTACCTCAGGAAGGTAAACAATGTCCCTCCAAGTTACGATATAGGAAGACTTTGCACAGAAGATCCTATATCGGTTTCTCGAAAATTTTCTGAGAAATTTCATTCCTTCTTTCGCACTGTCATATGTAAAGGTCAGATATGAAGAAGGAGTGGAAGAAGGAGGAAGGAGTATCAAGCCAGAGGTGCACCTCATTACCACGTCCTGTTGTGGATAAAAGATGCACCTGTTATTGGCTGGAAGAAGGAGTATCAAGCCAGAGGTGCACCTCATTACCACGTCCTGTTGTGGATAAAAGATGCACCTGTTATTGGCTGTGATGACTCTGCTGCTGTATTGAAATGGATCCAGGAAAGGGTTACTTGTCACATACCTGACAAGAAAACCAGTCCTGAATTGCATGAGCTCGTCACAAGATATCAAATGCATAAGTGTAGTGCATATTGCAAGCGCAGACGAAAGGTCGGCAGTACGTTCATAACTTACTGTAAGTTTGGCTTTCCTCGTCCGGCTTGTGAAACAGGTATTGTGCACTCTGTAGAAGACTCTCTTAAAACTCGTAAGAAAATCTACGAACTTCCACGAACAGAGTCAGAGGTTAGAGTGAATGACTATAATCCTCTGATTCTGTTATTGTGGAAAGCCAACATTGACATACAGTTTGTGTCAGAGTCTTCTCTTGCATTAGCTCATTACGTTAGTGGGTATGTCACTAAAGCAGAAAGAAGCAACATGCAAGACATTTGGAGGGAAATCCAAGACAGTAAGAGCATTTATAGCAAGCTCTACAAATTTGGAATGAAAGCTTTGAGCTCACGAGAGTGTGGTTTGTATGAGGCTGCCGACTTGTTGTTGGGTGACCACTTGACTGAAAAATCGGAAGCGATACAGTTTGTAAATGTATCTATGCCTCACAAACGAAATCGACGACTCAAAAGTCATGCAGCTTTGACGGAGCTTTCAAAGTCAGATCCTGATAGTGAGGATTTATTTGAATCGAATCTTGTAGACACATACTATCCCAATCGTCCCGATAAGCTTGAGGACGTGTGTCTATATGACATTGTCGCTAATTACACTTGGCATCACACTATTGTCAAAGGTGTCAAACAAACTGAATTCAAAAGGCGCGGCAAACCTGTGTTACCCAATCACAAGTTGTATGATTTGAGAAATGAAAATCAGAAAGAAGATTATTACTATTCTCTAATCATGCTTTTTATGCCTTTCCGAAATGAGAGTGAGCTTTTACTAGAAGACGAAACTGCTGAAGAAGCATTTAATCGTCATTTTCCTGACACTGGTGAAAACCGTTGCTTGACTCACCACACTCGATTACAGCAAATGCTTGAATGTAATCGTAGTGTTAAACTAATCAATGAAGCCAGGCAATCTGATTGTCCAGAGCAAAAGGTTGATAGTGAGCCACAGCTAATCTGTGAAGCAGTTGCTGCAATGCAGGATGCTGTAAGCATGGTCACTAAGTGTGAAGACACACTTAGTCTTTCCGATAGGACCAACATGTTGAATGCAGATCAGAGACGAATATTTGAAAACGTCAAAGAGCATATGATACATGTGCAACAACATGAAACAAATGATTGTTCATGTGACATGTCTCCATTGTGCATGTTGTCACTGGTGTTGCCGGCACTGGCAAATCATTTTTGATCGAGACAATCAAAGCATTTGTATCCCAATTATGGGCAAGCACTGATTGCTCATGTGCCATAACTGCACCAACAGGTTTAGCTGCTTTTAATGTTAGTGGCATGACTATCCACAGGATATTTCAGCTACCTGTCCAGCACGGGGGTAGGTCAGCCGTCCATTGGTCTTTACCAAAAACAGCACACAAAGTGATATGCACAAACAACACATAGCCTTGGCTATGTTGCTGTTGGGTTCTCTAAGGATGGTCTAATGGGAGAAGATGACGTGATTGGTTGTAAGAGAGATCCTCAGACTGGTAACATTAGTGTAGTGAGTGCCTGGAACCCAGCCCCACAACATGCTCCTAACATAAGGGACCCTAGTCAACGTGGTGTGTGCCAGTATCACACTAGCTATAGTGATGGCCAGCTCTCCTGTAGATTCAGCCGCTACATTGCACCTGTTAATCCTGGTTATGATTACGATTTGAACAATTCTTATTTTCTCTTTTTTGCCATAAGCGACAAAGGTGGCTCACCACACTTCCTCAAGCACGAAGAGACTCCATTAATCACTGTTATCTCAATTAACGTGCTGTTTGATAATGGTACTGCTGTGTACTTACCACATAGCGGCTTTGTGAGAGCACATGCTGCTCTAATGCTGGCAGCTTGTCCACTTTTGCTTGGAGTCGCGGTCTTGTTCATTTTTCCTTACATCAAATCGCTATCAATCACAAATTATCGTCCAAGGAAAGATTCTTGTAAAATTCACTTTCATCGTATAGGTTATGGCTTTGCAGCCTTGACTGCTATGTTGATGGGTACACTTGTTCCTTTTAATGACAAGAGGTTTACTATAGTTTGCACTGCAAACTTAGTCCATATTGTAATCGGAGGCTTGATGATAATAATAATTGGAGTCATGCTGTTCCTAGATTCCTTCCTTATATGCTATAATATTCAGTTGACTGGCATCTTCTTGACTTGGTATATTATAGTGCTGTTTATAGACTTCTTTATGCCCTTCAGTTTGCGCTTTTTTCAAGATGGATGTGGTCTGAACAGCCCCAACTTCATAGTGTATCTACTATTCTTTCACTTTGGTCTCAAAGCAGTCTTGCTTCTGGTGGTACTGGCTCTGTCTGTGATCATTACATATTACCGACGGCAACCAGAGTTTGTTTCTTATTGGATAGACTTGTTTCCACGCAAAAAGATTATATTCATCTTGTTTGTAATATTTGGTGTCATTATTCTTACGGATTTCATTTTAGTCTTCACAATCGGTTTACCCTTCTGTCTTTACTTTTGAAACTGCAGGAAAGTTTGAATTATCTTTTAGCTGCCAGTGTGTGGTCGTAGTGCTTCATGTGTCTTGTGTGGTCGTGAGTTACTGCACTGACCAATAATAGTACATTATGGACAAACATACTATTGTATGTTCATACTAACTAGTATATGTAGTTCATCTGTAAATCAAGTACTTGTACACATTCTCACATGCATAACTACGTTGTAAAAAATATTTCTTGAAAGTATAAAATTTAAACAAAGTGTGTTAGTGACGCAACGCTGAATGCATGTCTAAGGCTTTATTATTATGCTACAGTGGAACCTCTCACTGTGGAAATAAGGACACCATACTATTATGTGGAAACTACCCAAATTGATACTTTGTATGTGCGACTTTTTCTTTTTTTCTTTTTTTTTATAAGAAAAATTGCACTCAATAGCCAGTGGCTAATAGAGAGCAAAAATAAAAAATAAACATAAATAAGTTATTAACAAAGTCACTAATGTCACTAATGAGATTATTTAGTGGGTTCCGCTGAAGTGTATTGTGGTAGTACAGTACCAATGGTTTGACTGTCACAGACTCACAGTTACGATAGCGTGATTTTCTTCGTGTCACAGGAGACCCGGTTGATGATGACGAGGGGTTTGGATACTGGCGCAGATCAGGCAAGCTAGTGGTGGTGGAGGCACTGCTGAGATTATGGATGAAACAAGATCACCGCGTGCTGCTGTTCTCACAATCAAAATTGGTCTGTTCACCCTCTCACTCTCTCATGACATCACTAGCTCTCCACTTGCCTTGTCTATCAGCCATCTCCCTCTTGCCCTCACTCTCTTACTGTCACATTTCGCTACTGTTTAATTTATTGTATTCCCGTCCTCACTTTCCAGGCATAGTTGCTCAATTTCTCACCTTATTCCTATTTTTTTTCCTCTTACCCACTCTCTCAGATGCTGAATATATTTGAGCGGTTTGTCAACTCTCAAGGCTACTCGTACAGGCGTATGGATGGGACCACACCCATATCTGCTCGACAACCACTCATCAACAGATTCAATGAGGCAAGTACGACATGAAACACTGTATCTGTCAATAGCAACATTAGCACAGGAACAATTTTTCTGAAACTGTCACGTTTTACTGTGTGCATTTGTAAACATCACAGAAACAACAACAAAACATAGAATGACAGTATTTGTATTAATATTAATTAATCATTCATTTGTTCACTGAATGAAATTTTAAAACTCATAATCGTGTTTTTCAATCTTTATTTCTAGGATCCCTCGGTGTTTGTGTTTCTCCTGACCACTCGTGTGGGTGGTATTGGTGTCAATCTCACTGGAGCTGATCGAGTCATCATTTACGACCCTGATTGGAACCCCAGTACAGACATACAGGTAACCAATCCAATGGCACGTACCGGTCTCCATAAAACAAAGAGTACGGTTACTTGGATGCATATTCTGTGGTGTCTTTCTCCTGTAGAATTAGTGTTAGATAACACTGTTTGTTTATTACACTGTTAAAATGAAGTGCTATAGAATCACCATTTGGAGTGTTAAAACACACTTTCCCTATATGGTGCTGTGGTTGCCATAGAAGCCTTTGATCTTTTTAAATTTAATCTTCGTTTGCAGAAAAAGAATAATGTCTTTTAACATTCTATGATTAGAATAAGTTTCAGGTTGACAAATCCTATCAAACGATATACTTCAAAAGCCAAATTTAATAAAATTATGACTTTACATCTCTACAGGGTGTGCAATTTAAATGTCTTTTTAACAACCATTTTAACAGTGTAGTACAGTTCTAGACTAGTAACTTATCTCATCTGAGCTTAGTTCTAACATGTCTAGTATATGTACAACACATACATGGTCGTTTGTTCACTTTCTATTCTCTATTAGGCTAGGGAACGTGTGTGGAGGATTGGTCAAACTCGTCCAGTAACTGTCTACCGATTGCTCACATCTGGTACCATCGAAGAGAAGATATATCACAGGTACTGCTTGTTCCATATACATGTTACGATGTGTATATGAAGACTCTGTTGTGTACTAGATTTGTGATTTATTGGTGCTTGTCTATCCAGGCAGATATTCAAACAGTTTCTGACCAATCGTGTTCTTCGTGACCCTCGTCAGAGACGGTTTTTCAAGTCTAATGATCTTTACGAGCTGTTCACTCTCGGGCCTGCCGGGCGTGGTCACGAGACTGAGACCGATGCTATTTTTGCCGGGACTGGTTCCCAGGTTGTGATGCCCCGAAGACCCAAGAAGAAAGGTAGCAGAAAGAGAAGAAGTGAATCGTCAGCTTGTGATGATAGCGAGGCGCAGGAGACTGAACCAAAAGCTGGAGAAGAAGGTGCAAGTGGAGGTAGTGAAGTGAGTGGTAGATCGCATAAGCACAAGAAGAGCAAGAAGGGAAGAAAGAGGAAAAGGAGACAGAAGGATGCAGTGTTGGAAGGAGAGAGGATAACAGGGTTAGATCACACTGGCGTGTATCAACCAGGCAATGATGATGAGGAGGAAGCTACCTCCAGCAAGCAGGATGATCATATTCTCAGAACCCTCTTCAAAAAATCAGGTAATGCTGTGTTCATGCTGAAGTGCTACATAGTAGTCTAGGAACTTATCATTTCCTGCAACCTTAGAAAAATAAAAGGCTTCTGTTGTACTTGAGTATAAGCCCGCCCACGAAAACTGCCTAATAAGGAAGTGATTCCAGCACGCTTAGTGTGGAAAGATTTTTTATTTAAAGTTGTACACTCCTTGGAATGATAATCTCCTGATAGAAACTATCAAGAAACAACAAGGATAGTTCACAATAATCCTGCCCAATATTCATTATTTAGATAGCTTGACTTGGTTTTCCAATAACTAACATTTGTAAGGTTTAGCAATTTCCTCAGGAATCATAGTAAGTGTAATGATCTCCTGGTAGCAATGTTACACTGTCAACCTTTCCTTATGGATAACAGGAAATTGTATGTACCTATACTGTATTATTGTTGCACTCTCAATTCTGGATTAGAACTGTCCTAATCCAGTGTCATGAGCAGAAATAAATTTTGTTGAAGTAAGCACAATCATTGTGAACGGCTCACAATTCTTGTGCATTGTAAACCAGCCTTAACTCTCTCTTTCTCCTCAAGGTGTACACTGTGCTCTTCAGCACGACACTATTATTAATAGTGGGGACCCTGACTATGCCCTCGTGGAGGCTGAAGGTGACAAGATTGCTCAGAGCGCCGCTCGCGTGTTGAAAGAGTCGCGGCGCCAATGTCAGAGTCAAACTCGCTGGGGTACGCCTACTTGGACAGGTCAGAGTGGAAAAGCAGGCGCACCAAGGTATGTAGTCACAGGAAGGTGCTAAATAAACAGCATCAACTATTAGTTATTATAGGCAAATTATCGTGCATTATCTGTAAGGGGCATTTCTGCATTGAGCATGTATACTCTGATAGGAAATTTACTTACTGGTCACTTTTTTATACCTGTAGGTTTGGCGAAAGTAGTAAGGTATGTTTAGAGCTCATTGTAGGATCACACTGACTCACTGAGTCACTCGCTCGCTCGCTCGCTCACTCACTCACTCACTCACTCACTCTCTCTCTCTCTCTCTCTCTCTCTCTCTCTCTCTCTCTCTCTCCTCACCCACTCACTCACCCACTCACCTACCCGCTCACTCACTCAGTCTATGCACTACTCACTCACTTCAATTGTAGCATTTGTCACTCATAAGCTTTTTCTTTTACCTTCCATGCACAACAATCGTCTTTTTTCATATAGTCTACTGGTGATAGTGGATCAAGTGCTCTCGCTTCCTCTGTGCTGTTGGCTAAGATGCGGTCAAGAAACACACACACCCTGGACAGCTCCATCCATTCAATTCACTCTTCATCAGACGCTGACCTCATGAGTGACATGAGGTCATTTATTGCGCATCAGTGCCGACGAGATGGGCAAGCTACCACAGATGAAATACTGACACACTTTAAATCAAGACTGTCAACTTCACAATCGGCTATGTTTCGCTCAATGCTTCGGCAGTTGTGTGATTTTAGTCGGTCACATGGTGAGGGCGTATGGTACTTGAAGGCAGAATTTAGATGAACAACTAACCTTTTAAACCACATTTGAGTTTATCTATACATTCACATCACATCATATCAATGTTATTCAATAATTCACTGTTGGAATATTGTTAGCTTAACATGAGAATCTGGTATCCCGTTTGCACCCGAATGATTGTAGTTAATTAGATAAGGAAGCATCTTACCTGCCCTTTGCCCTTTGCGAAAAATCCACCAGGGCTTGACCTTGGAAGGATTGGCGACATGATTGATGCGGCTTGACTTGTGGCGCCTCCCAACCCTCACCTGCTTCCACATGTCTTCAGTCTCAATCACCTCTTTCTTTTGAATAAATCTAGGTCTCCAGGCAACTTTCCAGCCAGTTCGCGCTTTAGCACAAGTCTTCTGAACTCCTAAACAGAGTATAGCTAGCTATAGCCACGGTGCAACAACTGTTGTGATCCATGACCTACCTCACTCACAATCATAAAAATGATGCAACATGATACACACTGTCAGTGAGTTTGTCAATATCGATTTAATTGAGGTGATGGGCTTGTCAATGTTACGGACAATCTTGCAACCCGGACCGTTTTAAAACGGTCCGCCGGCTTTGAAATGGGCTGGCCCGATTTAAAACGACATTAACGCAAAAAAATCTCTGCATTCATACTATTAACATACCTACGTATACATCTTTGCACAGCCAATAATAGTGCACCACCGTGCTTTCTTTGTCAACTTCATGTTAATTGTTATCGTATGATGCATACTAGGTACCGTGAGTTTATAAAGACTACAGTGCTCAGTGTGAATTTGATCAAAAAAATATTGAGATTCGTCCTGAGAGTCATCACCTGCAGTGCAAGTCAATGTTTGGTACAAAATATTAGTACACGAATAATCCTTTGAGCACGAATGACTCCGCTCTTTCCCCCAGTTTGGCGCCAGGAAGAAAGCGTTTGGTCAAGAACGGTGCCGCGAACATTCCTCCATGCCTCCACGCGGAAAGCACCTATATCGCGCAGATAAATTGCTGGCCGGCTTTAAAAACGGGCTAGACGGCTTTGAAACAGGCCGGCCGGCTTTAAAACGGGCCAACGGTTGTAAATCGGTCCGTAACATCAACATCTTCATTATGTGCATTGCTGGTCTTGGCTAGTTGCACAATTGTATCATACTAGGGCATTATGCTGATATGATTATTTCCGAGGATTATTAAGACGGTTTTGTGTCAATGTAGCCAAAATTTATTATTTTCCTCGTATCAGATTATGCATTTCACAAATAAAATGGAGCATAATCATTAATACTTCCTCGTCAAAGTGTAAATACTGAACGCGCATCGCGCCGCCGGCCGCAGCCACGTGCGCGTATGCACTCAGCTAGCTATAAAAGAAGCAGCACGAGCTCACGATTCAGTCACAGAAAGTTCTCTGAAGTAACGATGATTTGCACTCTGGTCGTGTTTGTTGCTGCCTGTGCTGCAGTCACTGCAGCCGCCGAGCCACGCCTGGTTTCTCCTCGTCAGTCCTGTCCTGTTACTCTTCCAGCGCAATGCACGCAGCAGTCCATCGAATATATACGACTACTGCAAGGAATAACCTCGGTTATCCGGACTCCTGAAACTGTCAACAGGCTAGCCGACACCATCGGACCGTTTTTGGAGACTTTTTGCAATAGTGACTGTTTGGAAGTCGTCTTGCGTGCTTACGCGTGCGCCATCACCAACGTGAATCAACTGCAAAACTTGACCACTGACATGCTTTGTTCTCGGCAAGAAGACGGAACTTTGTGCCCAGTAAAAATAGTGCAGGAGTTGAATCGAACCACTACATCTTCTTCTACAGGCAACTTGCTACCACTTTGCCTCACTGGTCCAACGCCGACACAGCTGAATTGTGATACGGCGTGTCAGCAATCTTATACCGAGGTAAGGAACAGGTTGGGTTGCTGCGGTGCAAACTGGTACGGCGCCAGGTCGCCGAATCCGGGTTACCGTGCTTTCGGCAACAATTTCGCTGTTTGCAATGTAACTCTCGGGAATGTCTGTACATCCGGAGCTGCTGGACTCTACCTCAATGTTCTGCTAATAGCTGCTGTGATCCTGTTGTCTATGGCGATGATTTAGACTTGCAACAGAGTAATTTGTATGCATGCAGTATCACTGATGTTTTGTTTATAAAAATAATTTGACAATTATTAAACCCAGTGAAAGCCAATAAATTGTGCTGAGCGGATTTGGGAAATGGCGTCACTTAGATTCTGCAATTTTCGAACGCACCTGTTTTCAAAATGAAATTATTTATGGCAGTTACTGAAAGTTTGTGTATAATATGCTTGCTGTACAACAAGTTTTAGAGGTATGAACGGTATGAAATTTGGCTGACTCGGCAGCAAGTTGAAAACGAGTCTCGTGTCACGTGACCGGAACCTTCTCATACCTCTGGTACAGCGACGGAAGCAGTAAACGCCAGGAAACTTGCCTGCAGAGTTTACCCATGACGTATCTACACTGTCGCTTCGCCGCGTGCACATACAATTGCTAAAACTGTTTGCTGACCCCCAACGTATACGGAAGATACACGGACGTGCACGACTGTGACGTGGCATGCAAGGGGTCTATAGTTAGGGTCCGCAATGGAAAAAATAAAAGTCAGAGAATCTAGCCTTTACTGCAGTTACAAACAACACTATATACGTAACAAACAACTGCATATTCAAATCTCTGAAATCGTTGCTCGTTGCTCTGCAATCGCTAGCTGAAATCGGCAACTTTCGTGACCTTTGACCTCGGGGTTAAATAATGGTGCATTCTCGACTCTTCGCGACAGTTAGCAGTTAGCGCTCTGTTTGTGCGTGCTTAGTATCGTCTCGGCAGTTCTTGCAACAGCTCAGATTGGCAGGCTTACCTCCCCAAATAAGCGTTTCAGGACTAGCAATGACTCGCGATTCCAACATATTTGGGCTTTACTATTTGTGACATTGAACAGACAGATCCCTACCAATATTTTCTGATAGTACTAAGCCTAAGCACTGCATAAAACAAAATTCAGCCGAAATGCTTACTGTTTGCCATCTGGCTGAAAAGGCTCAAAATATTAACCGTAAATCGTAATACAGAGAACCATGACCATAAACGCGGCATCACCAGCACAAAACTAGCATTAAAGGAAAGATCTCCAACCGTAGCATCCGTTGCAAGTACAACTAGCAGTCACACGCTACTTTGGGCCTGCACTTTCGCGAAGAAAAATAGTGCTCTCTTGGGGGCGTGGCCGATACCTCAAACTAGAACCACGCCCACCAAAAAGCACTGTTTTCTTCTCGAAAATGCAGGCTCAAAAGTTGCGTGTGGCTGCTGATTGTACTTGCAACGGATGCTACGGTTGGAGATCTTTCCTTTAATGTTAGTTTTGTGCTGGTGATGCCGCGTTTATGGTCATGGTTCTCTGTATTACGGTTAATATTTTGAGCCTTTTCAGCCAGATGGCAAACAGTAAGCATTTCGGCTGAAATTTGTTTTATGCAGTGCTTAGGCTTAGTACTATCAGAAAATATTGGTAGGGATCTGTCTGTTCAATGTCACAAAAAGTAAAGCCCAAATATGTTGGAATCGCGAGTCATTGCTAGTCCTGAAACGCTTATGGAGCCAGCCAATCTGAGCTGTTGCAAGAACTGCCGAGACGGTACTAAGCACGCCGCACAAACAGAGCGCTAACTGCTAACTGTCGCGAAGAGTCGAGAATGCACCATTATTTAGAGTAAGCCACCAATATTCGGCCACCATCTATTATCGGCCACTCGTTCGTACACTTGCAAATACGCTACACACTTCAAACTTGACCTACGTATAGACACACACTTCCTCTGCCTGCATTGCAAATATGCAGCTCGTAACTGCTTCTTTGTCTACTGTGGAGACGAAGAAAGTGGGTAGCCGAAAACATCGATGTTCGGCAAAAGAAATCTATTATCGGCCACCAGTCCTAGTGACTGATAGACGAATAGGGCGGGATTGCAAGTCAGTACTGCAAACACCTTTATCCATCAGCATTACAACGAGCTACAATTGAAAAGCTCTCGTTTTGCCGTCCGGGTAATTTTCTATTCCAGAGACCCCGGGGTCGAGCAATCTTTGTTCGGCAACTCATGATATTGTTTCAGTGCAATTTATGCTCAAAGAAAACACGATTGCGATACAGAAACACGTCGGCTGAGTAGAGCCATCTCATGTCTATCACAATCACCAAAATTCAGTAACCCTGCGATCGTCTCTTGATCGCACAAGCTACAAACAGCCAAAATAGTGGGCGTGGCTTCCAAGGAGTAACCCAGTGCTTGTAAAACAAAAAATAAACCGAGCATTCCAGAAGTTAAATTTGATTCTAAGCCTCTTTGTCGGCACTCGCAAAGTAGTTTAGCGCTGATCAATGACTGCACTCGTGATGGATATGGACAGTGCTTGCTGATTTGAGGACTTCTCCATAAAATTACTACCCATTACTAATGCAGTCACTGATCAGCGCTAAACTACTTTGCGAGTGCAGAAAAAGAGGCTTAGAATCAAATTTGACTTCTGGAATGCTCGGTTTACTTTTTGTTTTACAAACACTGGGTTGCTCCTTGGAAGCCACGCCCACTATTTTGGCTGTTTGCAGCTTGTGCGATCAAGAGACGATCGCAGGGTTACTGAATTTTGGTGATTGTGATAGACATGAGATGGTTCTACTCAGCCGACGTGTTTCTGTATCGCAATCGTGTTTTCTTTGAGCATAAATTGCAATATCATGAGTTGCCGAACATAGATTGCTCGACCCGGAGTCTTTGGAAAAGAAAATTACCCGGACGGCAAGACGAGAGCTTTTCAATTGTAGCTCGTTGTAATGCTTATGGATAAAGGTGTTTGCAGTACTGACTTGCAATCCCGCCCTATTCGTCTATCAGTCACTAGGACTGGTGGCCGATAATAGATTGCTTTTGCCGAACATCGATGTTTTCGGTTACCCACTTTCTTCGTCTCCACAGTAGACAAAGAAGCAGTTACGAGCTGCATATTTGCAATGCAGGCAGAAGAAGTGTGTGTCTATACGTAGGTCACTTACTCTTACTCGGGGTCGCTTACTCTAACCCCGTCCCCGAGGTCAAAGGTCACGAAAGTTGCCTATTTCAGCTAGCGATTGCAGAGCAACTAGCAACGATTTCAGAGATTTGAATATGCAGTTGTTTGTTACGTATATAGTGTTGTTTGTAACTGCAGTAAAGGCTAGATTCTCTGACTTTTTATTTTTCCATTGCGGACCCTATAGTCGGCCACCATCTATTATCGGCCACTCGCTCGTACACTTGCAAATGCGCTACACAGATCAAACTTGACCGACGTATAGACACACACTTCCTCTGCCTGCATACACCTTCATCCATCAGCATTACAACGAGCTACAATTGAAAAGCTCTCGTCTTGCCGTCTTGGTAATTTTCTTTTCCAAATAGTCAGGTGGCTTATTTCCAAATTTTCAGGTTTGGGGGACGTTGCGGATAAAAGCACCAAACTTTGTACATTTATTCACTAGTGCATATGAAGTAATTTCAGGGTAGGTACCACCTCTGAAACCAATCTTAACATAGGGAAATAATTAATTAAAAAATTTGCAGCATCAGCAAAAAATTACAAGAAATTCTGGTGATGTTGCAGATAAAAGCACCAAACTTTGTACATTTATTCACTAGTACATATCAAGTAATTTCAGGGTAGGTACCACTTCTGAAACCAATCTTAACATAGGAAAATAATGAATTAAAAAATTTGCAGCGTCAGCAAAAATTATAAGAAGTTCTGGTGATGTTGTAGATAAAGGCACCAAACTTTGCAAATTTATTCTCTAGTACATATCAAGTAATTCCATGGTAATTACCACTTCTGAAAGAATTCCTAACATAGGAGAATAAAATTAATCATAATTATTAAAAATTGTCACGGCATTGTCAGCAAATTACTCTGTAGTCTAAGAAACAACTCAGCAGAATTTAGTATACAATTTATTTATTGCAATTACATGTGGCTACACAGCTCTGTACAGTTCTACTGGGCTTTCCTACATGAATATCTTGCAATACCGGCAACCCTTGTCACTCTTGCACTAGCCACATTTTACCAGTTCACTGCAGGCTGCATGCAGAGGAGAGTGGCAGTGTGCACTACACTGGCATCCAAGACAAATTCTCCTCATTCAATGTCGAACGGTACTCTTCTCGTGAAGGTGATTCTTGTGGCTGGTCGCTGGTAGTCCAAATTCCAGCCTGATAGGGTACAAGTTTCGAAGTGCAACATTAACAGTGGGGTCTTTCGATGCCTCGAACGCTTTGCTGTTGCAATTTAAATGATAGGACAAGCAGTTTGGAGTATGTATAAACGAAGCATGAAGAGAGCTGTTTTGTCAAAAAGGACCGAACAATGGAAAACAAGCATACATCCAATGCAAGATGCTCTGCAACAGCACTCGAAACCGTAAAGTGTATCCTATCAGGCTGGAATTTGGACTACCAGCGACCAGCCACAACAAGAAGCACCCTCACCAGAAGAGTACGGTTCGACATTGAATAAGGAGAATTTGTCTTGGATGCCAGTGTGGTACACACTGCCACTATCCTCTGCAGCCTGCAGTGAACTGGTAAAATGTGGCTGCAAGAGTGACAAGGGTTGCCGGTATTGCAAGATGTTCATGTAGGTAAGCCCAGTGGAACTATACAGAGCTGTGTAGCCACATGTAATTGCAACAAATAAATTGTATACTAAATTCTGTTGAGTTGTTTCTTAGATAGAGTAATCAAGATTTGCTGACGATGACATTGCATTTTTTAATAATTAAGATTTATTTTCTTATGTTAAGAATTCTTTCAGAAGTGGTACTTACCATAGAATTACTTGATATGTACTAGAGAATAAATTCACAAAGTTTGGTGCCTATATCTGCAACATCACCAGAATTTCTTGTAATTTTTCGCTGACGCTGCAAATTTTTTAATTAATTATTCTCTTATGTTAAGATTGGTTTCAGAGGTGGTACCTACCCTGAAATTACTTGATATGTACTAGTGAATAAATGTACAAAGTTTGGTGCTTTTATCTGCAACATCACCAGAATTTCTTGTAATTTTTTGCTGACGCTGCAATTTTTTTTCATTAATAATCAAGAATGGTTTCATAGGTGGTACCTACCCTGAAATTACTTCATATGTACTAGTGAATAAATGTACAAAGTTTGGTGCTTTTATCCGCAACGTCCCCAGAATTTTCTTAAGCCACCTGACTACAAGAGTTTTAGACTTGTTTGACTTGTCAATTGAGTACTTGTTTAACCCTTTACGAGCTGCGGGCGACTATAGTTGCCCGGCAAGTTTGACGTCACCGGAAGTGGGTGTGATGGCGAGCCATTGGCGGGGCCTGCGGCCCCGCCAAGCAGAGCTATGGCGGGATTACCTAGCACCACTGGGTCTCCAGGGGCTTCTTGACATAAAAAGCAGCCATACTTGCAGTAAATTTGTCTCACACGTGCTGTTTTGACCAAACAAGCGGTGTTTTTGGCTCAGGTGAGGGTGATTCTAGCACACGACAGTTGGCAGATCGTCAAGTGGGCGTGGTTAACCGCAATTGTCGACAACAAGCCCGTACGTTGTGCAAGTTGATTTTGCATATTAACAGTGATCACAGCGCTAGTTTGTCTGCCTAATGGTTTCAAAGGTTAGTGAAATTCACAAAATAGAGGCTAGAATTGCTGTCCGCACTTGAAGGGTTAATGATTCAACACCATTTGTGTCTGATGGCATTACATGTACCTTCCACTGAAACTCACTCATAGTGCTGAATGCTGGTGTTAGCATTTCAAAATTAAAATACAAAAATGTAACCCTCGCGCATACTGCGCACAGGTAAAAATATCACATATACTCTGCATATCTTTACACTTACATGTATCCATGCCAATCTAAGTAGAATACATATACGTACACTAGACAATCAATGTTGCATGCCATACTCAGATGTGCTGGCTTTGCCCATCACTTAACCCGTACTTTGCCGACTTCCACTGACTTGTGTCTATGTACAACTGCAGAATCTACTACATCAGGAAGCAGTGTGCTTTTGTGTTCTGTCTATTAACTGAATTAATCATTATAGCTCTATATCTTTATCCATCATGTCATTAGCATTATCATAGGGGTATTCTTCTGTATTGTGTTATTATTTGTTGTGTTGTTTTGTTTTGGCAATAATAATTATAGTAATAAAATAATAATAACAATAAGAGAAATACAGGTAACAACAAAAGGCAAGCGGGTGGCTGGGTCTTAAGAACCTCCAATGAAGTTACATGCAGAGCACAGTGGGTGGAGCCAACATGCATTAATTCATGATTCCTGCAGTGAAGTATAATAATGCACCGTACATAAAATTGTCTCATGGTATTGTTAGCTAGCAGATCTTATAATGGGTCCTTTTTATGTATGTGGGTGGAGCATGGGGTGAATCCTTAATGTATGGTGAGCAATTATTGTACATAAAATTGTCCCATGAATAGTGTTATCTGGTTGATCTTATTATGGGTCCTTTTTATGTACGTGGGTGGAGCATGGGGTGAATCTTTATTGTATGGTGAGCAATTATTGTACATAAAATTGTCCCATGGATAGTGTTATCTGGTTGATCTTATTATGGGTCCTTTTTATGTACGTGGGTGGAGCATGGGGTGAATCCTTAATGAATAGAGACAAATTGTACATAAAAAACTCCATATAAGAGAGGCTCTGTACATAAAAAAGCCCCATAATATTAAGGGACTAGAGTACATAAAAAGGACCCATAATATCAGGGATCTTTTGTACATAAAAAGACCCATAATATTAGGGACATTTTACATAAAAAGGACCCATAATAGATTATTAGGGGACTTTCTTGAAAAAAAGTACTCTTCTACCAACCAGGTTATGATTACGATTTGAACAATTCTTACTTTCTCTTTCTTGCCATAAGCGACAAAGGTGGCTCACCACACTTCCTCACACACGAAGAGACTCCATTAATCAGTAGTATCTCAATTAATGTGCTGTTTGATAATAGCACTGGTGTGTACTTGCCACATAGTGGCTTTGTGAGATGACATGCTGTTCTTATGCTGGCGGCTTGTCCACTATTGCTTGGAGTCACAATCCTATTCATTTTTCCTTACATCAAATCGCTATCAATCACAAATTATTGTCCAAGGAAAGATTCTTGTCAAATTCACTTTCATCGTATATTTTATGGCTTTACAGCCTTGGGTGCTATGTTGATGGGTACACTTGTTGCTTTTATTGACAAGAGGTTTTCTATAGTTTGCAATGCAGACTTAGTCCATATTGTAATTGGAGGCTTGATGATGCTAATAATTGGAGACATGCTGTTCCTAGATTCTTTCCTTATGCTATAATATTCAGTTGACTGGCATCTTCTTGACTTGGTGTCTTGTGGTACTGTTTATAAATTTCTTTATGCCCTTCAGTGTTTCCGCGCAAAAAGATTGTATTCATCTTGTTTGTAATATTTGCTGTCATTATTCTTACGGTCTTCACAATCGGCTTACTCTTCTGTCTTTACTTTTGAAACTGCAGGAAAATTTGAATTACCTTTTAGCTATAAGTCTACAGTTTTAGCTGCCAGTGTGTGTGTCTAGTGTGGTCGTGAGTTACTGCACTGACCAATAATTGGGGCGAGCCTGAGCGAGCCCCACATTGATGGTGATGTGCGTCCCACGTCGCGGGGAATGTTTGTATGTATGTATCTGGCCGCGCGCGTGGTGCGTTTGTCCTCCCTATGTTCCCGAGAAGTCACGTGCGCGCGTACACATTGACTGCGCCTGATGATGTAATCCTCACGTGGCGCGATTCAAAACAAGACAGCGAAGTGGAGACGTCTGGATCGTCTTCTACAAGGTAAGAGTACTGCATGCAGGAAGCGACAACGAGCAGCAGAGTCACCTGATCACAGAGCTCTACAACTGGAGCGACAACGGAAATACAAGAGCAGAGGGCTTACTGTTGTGCATATGTAGAAAATTGGATTGTTCTTGAATTGTGCTGGACATAAATCAGCTCAGGCTCGCCCCCAGTATTTTATAAATGTACTAGTAGTACATTATGGACAAACATACTATTGTATGTTCATACTATCTAGTATATGTAGTTCATCTGTAAATCAAGTAATTGGGGCGAGCCTGAGCGAGCCCCACATTGATGGCCCACGTCGCGGGGAATGTTTGTATATATGTATGTATGTATCTGGCCGCGTGGTGCGTTTGTCCGCCTCCTATGTTCCCGAGAACACGCCTATTCAATCAATAATATAACAACACCTAGCGCACGTGATCAATGGACAACGCCTTCCAGATGAAACGGACGTTTGCAAATCAGTGTATTCCAGGTCTAGGAAAGGACGATGAGAAACATAACAGCTGTGCTAAGTTGCTACCAATTAAGAAGCGGAATCCAGAAGTCTAGAAGGCTGGTGCAAGAATTCAAACGGCGGGAGATGGCTCGTGACGATCGGTAATCGCTTCAGGCCTGCCGTCACGCTACTATTAATATATTAATGTCTGATTGCAGTTGCTTTCCGTACCGCTGCTGCTGATATGCTCAGGCTCGCCCCCTGCATTTTATAAATGTACTAGTGATACATATTCTCACATGCATAACTATAAAAAAAGTTTTAATAAAAAAAACTAAAAAGTGTAGGGATGACTCTTGCAAAAGTAAAGGAACAAGATGGGATAATGCTTGCAAAAGTAAAGGAACAAGATGGGATGATGCTTGCAAAAGTAAAGGAACAAGATGGGATGATGCTTGCAAAAGTAAAGGAACAAGATGGAATAATGCTTGCAAATGTAAAAGTCCCAAGTATCCCTACATCAGCGGCTTGCTGCGATGACGTGCAACTGACAAAATTGATACGGAATCCTTTTCCTACACCTTTTACAACCGTCAATTACTTCATCGGACTGCGTCCTCCAAATACAGCTACCTGCAGCTTATTTACAACTGTCAACTACTTCATCGGACTGCGTCCTCCTAAACAGATACCTCTATATTTATTTACAACCGTCAATTACTTCATCGGACTGCGTCCTCCTTCAAGCCGCTGATGTAGGGATACTTGGGACTTTTACATTTGCAAGCATTATTCCATCTTGTTCCTTTACTTTTGCAAGCATCATCCCATCTTGTTCCTTTACTTTTGCAAGCATCATCCCATCTTGTTCCTTTACTTTTGCAAGCATTATCCCATCTTGTTCCTTTACTTTTGCAAGAGTCATCCCTACACTTTTTAGTTTTTTTTATTAAAACTTTTTTACTTTACTTGTTCCTGTTACTTTTTTGATCACTATCAGTTTTAAATTATCAGCTGCATTCTATGCTAGCTGTTATTTCATTTTTACAACTCTGTGAGCAGCAGTTACTAGCTAGTAGATGAGAAGGTGCATAGCCTCTATAGTCAGAGAGTCAAGAAACATGGAATGTTATTATCGGCAATCACGAAAAGGTTTAAATTAGTTAGAGAGGTTGAGTTGACAACGTGATATTTCCTAGCACTGTAATGGATGAAGAAGAGATTAACGCTGACAACTCAGTGGAACACTATGGTGATCATGGCTGGAAGACTCTGAGTCCGCCGGGACCGGGCGGAGGATTCGAGTAGACACGCCTAGTAGAGCCTTGTTGATGGCGATATCACTATCACAGAGGCTTCTAGCCATTTACAGTGACCAACGTCCAGTTGTCAACAGCACAGGGGACCTATAGGTACTGCTCACGCCACGTAGCTAGTGTAAGAAACCTAGCCTAGCTCACGGTAGATAGGGTAGCATCACCGTCGTCCGGTTCGCGCCTGCCGTGGGTCATGATGACAGCATATAGACAGATCAGTGTTACCCAGGGTATGGTATACTGCTTGTTCATGGCTCTAGCTTGCGCGCTGAAGCGCCCATGAGCAGAGAGAAAGCGAGAACCGAGCTCACTTTCAAAACTGATGTGGGCGGAGTCAATGATCAGGAGCGACAAGAGGGTTAATTAATGGAGTCGCAGCCCAAAACGGTCCAAAAACCATGTTTTTCAAGGATAACTCGCTTCTGGTAGTGTTTGATGCCTATCTAAGCACTAAGTGCACTACCCCAGATATATACACGTGCGATGGTGCAGGTTTGATAGTGATTCGTTCACTCAGGACAGCGCTAGGCTTGTCAAAAGAAGAAGAAGAAGAAGAAGAAAGAAGATGAACAATTCGCGTGGGCGGCGATTTTGTTTTACCTCTTTAGAAACGTCTGCCAGCTTCGCCAAAGGTATTTCCATGCTCAGAACAATCGCCTGATCAATCCTAGATGTCTGGAATTTCGATAAACGCTAAAACAGCGAAGATCTGCAACTTGCTCCCTGAGAGTCGCCATCTTGATTTTCGTCGTCAAGCAAGCAATCCCGGCGACTGTCATGGACTTCCTACAAGCGCTTACACTTCAGATTCCCTCAGAGATAGTTAAAATGCAGTAGAAATGTATAACAAAAGAGATATGTGCGAAAACTAATTTTCACACATGAGTAGCCGCCATCTTAATTCGTGGTCATCCCTACATATCATTGCCTATCGGCAATGATAATTTTCACACATGAGTAGCCGCCATCTTAATTCGTGGTCATCCCTACATATCATTGCCTATCGGCAATGATAATTGTACAAATTATTTCTTGAAAGTATAAAATTTAAAACAAAGTGTGTTAGTGACGACGACGTTGAATGCATGTACAAGAATACTACAGTGGTACCCCTGAAATAAGGACAGCCTGCAATAAGGACTCGCACTATAATGTGTACACTGCACGTGATGCAGGGTTTTGCAGGTTGCTTGACCCAAATTTCCTTCAAACGCATGCGCATAGTGTGTTTATGTATACTAATTGTACAGAAAACGTACTGTGCGCATGCGCTAGCAGTAAATATTTGGTCAAGCAACCTGCAAAACCCTGTATCAAATCGATACTTTGTTCAACAACCCCGGGAATAAGGGCATTACTTGTGGATCCCCCGATATGAGGGGTTTCGCTGCAGTGAATGTTATTGTATTCTGGTAGTACAGTACCAATGGTTTGACTGTCACAGGCTCACAGTTACGATAGCATGCTTATCTTCGTGTCACAGGAGACCCGGTTGATGATGACGAGGGGTTTGGATACTGGCGCAGATCAGGCAAGCTACATGTAATGGTAGTGGAGGCTCTCAAAGCTACTCGTACATGCGTATGGATGGGACCACACCCATATCTGCTCGACAACCACTCATCAACAGATTCAATGAGGCAAGTATGACATGAAACACTGTGTCTGTCAATAGCAACATTAGCACAGCATTTTTACTGAAACTGTCAGGTGTGCATTTGTAAACATCACAGGAACAACAGCACAGTTTGTTTGTATTTGTACAAGTAATAAAAACATTTTAACAAAAATGCAATAGATTTAGGGTTGGTATATGTATTGAAAAAGTATGGAAACAAGATTGTGAAAAGTAAACAAGATTTGAAATAAAAAGGATATTGTAGCAATAGCAGTATAATGCTACCTCTCTATTAAATTAACTACAACTATCGAAGGCAGTTAATTTAGGGAGGTAGCATTGCACTGCTATCGGTTACGTAGTCTAATAAGTCAATGGTGGCAGCAGCACTCGTCATTTGTACTAATGTGCGCTTGTATTAGAATAATTACATACACGGGCGTGCGCGAGTAGGCGTAACATACGGTGTTCAAGCAGAAAGCATGGATGGAGTCTGTTATGGACCAAAAATCGCTGTTGTCCTGGAAATACTCGCTTCTGCTAGTGTTTTAGGCTTAAATAGATATCAGGTGCACTGATGGTCATAGGTAGCGTTGCTTCTGTGTAAGTTTAGTTGCGTTTGGTTCGCTCACTACTGTGCTAGACTCGCTGAAGAATACAAACGGGTGATCACGTGAAATCTGGTTTACCACCTTAGACTTCGTTTCTGCTATTACTAAAGGTCTCTTTGGCATCGAAAAAATCGTCTAAGACGCCTCAGACGGTTAGAATCGCTTGAAACGCCCGTGTGGCGAAGATACGAGCGTGCCGTAAGTTGCCTCCTGACGAGACGCCATATTGTTTTTTTATGGCGTACCAACATGTTTTCTTGACGGACCTAATGGACTCATTGGAGACAATGGACCTAATGGAGACATTGGACCTAATGGAGACAATGGCACGTACCAATCTCCATAAAACAAGAGTACAGTTATGTTGGATTCATTATCTGTTTTTTTCTCCTGTAGAATTAGTGTTAGATAACGCTGTTTGTTTATTACACTGTTAAAAATGAAGAAGTACCTTTTGAAGTGTTAAAACACATATGGGGCTATATTTGCCATAGAAACCTTTGATGTTTTTAAAATTAATGTAAACTCCATTTGCAGAAAAAGAATAATGTCTTTTAACATTCTATGATTAGAATAAGTTTCAGGTTGACAAATCATTATCCTATCAGATGATATACTTCAAAAGCCAAATTTATTAAAATTATGACTTTACATCTCTACGGGGTGTACTATCTAAATGTCTTTTTAACACCCATTTTAACAGTGTAGTACAGTTCTAGACTATTGACTTAATTATCTTATCTGAGCTTAGTTCTAACATGTCTAGTGTATGCACAACACATACATGGTCGTTTGTTCACTTTCTATCCTCTATCAGGCTAGGGATTGGCTAGGGATTGGGATCAGGCTAGGGATCATACATGGTCGTTTGTTCACTTTCTATCCTCTATCAGGCTAGGGATTGGTCAAACTCGTCCAGTAACTGTCTACCGATTGCTCACATCTGGTACTATCGAAGAGAAGATATATCACAGGTACTGCCTGTTCCACATACATGTTACGATGTGTATATGAAGACTCTGTTGTGTACTAGATTTGTGATTTATTGGTGCTTGTCTATCCAGGCAGATATTCAAACAGTTTCTGACCAATCGTGTTCTTCGTGACCCTCGTCAGAGACGGTTTTTCAAGTCTAATGATCTTTATGAGCTGTTCACTCTCGGGCCTGCCGGGCGTGGTCACGAGACTGAGACCGATGCTATTTTTGCCGGGACTGGTTCCCAGGTTGTGATGCCCCGAAGACCCAAGAAGAAAGGTAGCAGAAAGAGAAGAAGTGAATCGTCAGCTTGTGAAGAAAGTGAGGCACAGGAGACTGAACCAAAAGCTGAAGAAGGAGCAAGTGGAGGTGGTGAACGGAGTGGTAGATCACAGAAGCACAAGAAGAGCAAGAAGGGAAGAAAGAGGAAAAGGAGACAGAAGGATGCAGTGTTGGAAGGAGAGAGAATAACAGGATTAGATCACACTGGTGTGTATCATCCAGGAAATGATGATGAGGAGGAAGCTACCTCCAGCAAGCAGGATGATCACATTCTCAGAACCCTCTTCAAAAAATCAGGTAATGCCATGTTCAAAGAAAATAAAAAGATTTCTATCGAAATCAAAAGAATGTAGGGTTGTGAAATCTACCACTGGTCAACAATGTAAACTAACAAGGAACAAGCATGAAAGGGTAACACGATTGACTTGCTAACAGACCATAGATCCCTACATCAGTGGCTGCTGTACTTGACTATAGCTAGTTCAGCTTAGCTTGTTGCTGTTGACTGACACCTGACGTGCATTCAGCTTGTGACAGCTTATGTACAGCCACTGATGTAGGGATCTATGGTCTGTTAGCAAGTCAATCGTGTTACCCTTTCATGCTTGTTCCTTGTTAGTTTACATTGTTGACCAGTGGTAGATTTCACAACCCTACATTCTTTTGATTTCGATAGAAATCTTTCTATTTTCTTATTTGTGTCCTTTTTTCTTTGTCAGTGAAGTACAGTTCAATATCATGCAATTACTGTGCCATCTTTGTTTCCACCATTGGTTCGGTTTTCCTGTTGTAGATGGCTTTTCTTTATTATTAACAATTTTAAACTTGTAGCTAAATAATTCTTATGCTGTAGATATCAGCTCGCCTACGCATGCATGAATACAGTGCATACGAGCCCCGCCCACACTTGTTTACGGCGGTTATAATTATCTGGCAAGGCAGAATGGTGATTCTGCGCTTGCTAGCTTACCGTTCTTCGAAGACTCCAGACAAATAATCGTGATCTATACGGCGTGGCGATATTCAAGCTTGTGCTTGGTCACGTGCGCTAACCACAGCTTGGTCACGTGCGTATTGCGCAATCGCTAATGGCGTCTAACACTTAGCTGACAATGGATCACGATCGAGAAATCGCGGAATTTATATCGCCGTTTCGCTAAAAACTAAGTTCAAAAGGCACATGCCAGGAGAATTTCACGACTGTTCGTGGGTGTTTTGGTCTCGGCACTGCTCGCGTAAAGGTGCTAGGCGAGTGGAAGAAAGAAAGAAGAAAGAAAGAAGAAAACGAAGATGACGAAACTCGATTTTCACCGTTTCCAGGTTCGTCACTTTAGTAACAATCTCGAGCGATCTCCTTGCTACGGTAAGACGGGGCAACGCCAGATAGCAGATTTAAGTGTCTTTGGACGTATAAAATTCATCACCAGGCGAAATATCAGCGTTTGAACGCTAATACATTGTATGTAGCCGCCATCTTGTTTTCTCGTTCAACCCTACATAGGGAGACACTACCGTGTCTCCCTAATACTGAAGTGCTAGTAGTCTAGGAACTTATCATTTCATGCAACCTTAGAAAAATAAAAGGCTTCTATTGTGCTTGAGTATAAGCCCGCCCACAAAAACTGCCTAATAAGGAAGTGATTCCAGCACGCTTAGTGTGGAAATATTTTTTGTTATCTGAAGTTGTACACTCCTTGGAATGATAATCTCCTGATAGAAACTATCAAGAAACAACAAGGATAGTTCACAGTAATCTTGCCCAATATTCATGATTAAGATAGCTTGACCACCTGTAGAAGGTTTTCCAATAACTAACATTTGTAAGGTTTGACCTGACAGAGCAATTTCCTCAGGAATTATAGTAAGTGGTTTTGCTGTAATGATCTCCTGGTAGCAATGTTGCACTGTCAACCTTTCTTTATGGATGACAAGAAATTGTGTGTATCTACTGTATTATTGTTGCAATCTCAATTCTGGATTAGAACTATCCTAATCCAATGTCATGAGCTGAAGTAAAATACATTGAAGTAAGCACAATCTTTGTGAGCGGCTCACAATTCTTGTGCATTGTAAACCAGCCTTAACTCTCTCTTTCTCTCCAAGGTGTTCACAGTGCTCTTCAGCACGACACTATTATCAATAGTGGTGACCCTGACTATGCCCTCGTGGAGGCTGAAGGTGACAAGATTGCTCAGAGCGCTGCTCGCGTGTTGAAAGAGTCGCGGCGCCAATGTCAGAGTCAAACTCGCTGGGGCACGCCTACTTGGACAGGTCAGAGTGGAAAAGCAGGCGCACCAAGGTATGTAGTTACAGGAAGGTGCTGAATAAACAGCAAACAACTATTAGTTATTATAGGCACCTTATTGTGAATTTAATGCATTATCTGTAAGGGGGATTTCTGCATTGAGCATGTATACTCTGATAAGAAAATTTACTTGCTGGTTACTTCCGGGTCACTTTTGACTATTTTATACCTGTAGGTTTGGCGAAAGTAGTAAGGTATGTTTAGAGCTCATTGTAGAATCACACTGACTCACTAAAATATGCTCACCTTCACTCACTCACTCGCTCACTCGCTCACTCACTCACCCACCCACCCACTCACTCACCCACTCACTCACTCACTCACTCACTCACTCACTCACTCACTCACTCACTCACTCACTCACTCACTCACTCACTCACTCACTCACTCACTCACTCACTCACCCACCCACTCACTCACTCACTCACTCACTCACTCACTCACTCACTCACTCACTCACCCACTCATTCACTAGTCTCACTCACCCACTCACTTACTCACTCGCTCACCCACTCACTCACTCACTCACTCACTCACCCACTCACCCACTCACTCATGCACCCACTCTATGCACTCACCCTACTCGCTCGCTTCAATTTTAGCATTTGTCAGTCATTAAAGCTTTTTCTTGTATCTTCTCTGCACAACAACCACCTTTTTCATATAGTCTACTGGTGATAGTGGATCAAGTGCTCTCGCTTCTTCTGTGCTGTTGGCTAAGATGCGGTCAAGAAACACACACACCCTGGACAGCTCCATCCATTCAATTCACTCTTCATCAGACGCTGACCTCATGAGTGACATGAGGTCATTTATTGCGCATCAGTGCCGACGAGATGGGCAAGCTACCACGGATGAAATACTGACACACTTTAAATCAAGACTGTCAACTTCACTATCGGCTATGTTTCGCTCTATGCTTCGGCAGCTGTGTGACTTTAGTCGGTCACATGGTGAGGGCGTATGGCACTTGAAGGCAGAATTTAGATGAACGATTAACCTTTTAAACCACATTTGAGTTTATCTATACATTCACATCATATCAATGTTATTCAATACTTCACTGTTAGAATATTGTTAGCTTAAAATCTGTTACATGAGAATCTGGTATCTGGTTTGCACCAATGATTATAGTTAATTAGTCAAGAAACCTCCTACCCGCCCTTTGCAGAAAAATCCGCCAGGGCTTGACCTCAAGGTGCCCAGCAGTTTACCGCCCCGTTTGTCTTTATCTTGGAAGGATTGGCCACGTGATTGATGCGGCTTGACTTGTGCCGCCTACCAACCCTCATCTGCTTACCACATTTCTTGGTCTCAATCACCTCTTTCTTTTGAATAACTCTAGGTCTCTATAATTTATCAATCATCTTCCAGCCAGTTGCCGCCTCTCTTAGCACAAGTCTTCTGCACTACTAAGTAGAGTATAGCTATAATTATTATTAGCTAGATTTTAGTCATGGTGCAACGACCGTTGTGGTCCATGACCCCACCTCACTCACAATCATAAAAAAGATGTGACATCCAACACAGAGAGTTTGTCAACATTGATTTAATTGAGGTCATGGACTTGTCAACATTTTCATTTATGTGCATTGCTGATTTTGGTTTCGTCAAAGTGTAAATACTGCACTGAGCGCGCATTGCGCCGCCGGCCGCAGCCACGTGCGCGTATGCACGCAGCTAGCTACAGCGCTTTGAATAGATCTTGCAACGCCACAGTCAAAGCGGAAGTAATACGTTGACCAATCAAACACGGCTGGTCACGTGTGGGTCTGCATCAGAGAATTGAAGCGCGTGATTGATAGGTCAACGTATTTGTTACTTCCGCTTTAACTGTGGCGTTGCAAGATCTATTCAAAGTGCTGTATAAAAGAAGCAGCACGAGCTCACGATTCAATCACAGCAAGTTCTCTGAAGTAACCATGATTTGCACTCTGGTCGTGTTTGTTGCTGCCTGTGCTGCAGTCACTGCAGCCGCCGAGCCACGCCTGGTTTCTCCTCGTCAGTCCTGTCCTGTTACTCTTCCAACGCAATGCTCGCTGCAGTCCAACGAATATATACTACTACTGCAAGGAATAACCTCGACTACCCAGACTCCCGATACTATCAACAGGATTGCCGACACCATTTTGTTTTGGAGACTTTTTGCAAAAGTGACTGTTTGGAAGTCGTCTTGCGTGCGTACGCGTGCATCAACACCAACCCACTCCAAAACTTGACCACTGACATGCTTTGCTCTCGGCAAGAAGACGGAACTTTGTGCCCAGTAAAAATAGTGCAGGAGTTGCAGCGAACCACTACATCCTCTTCTACAGGCAGCTTGTTACCAATTTGTATCACTGCTTCGGCAACTGGGACACTGAATTGTGATATGGCGTGTCAGCAATCGTACACCGAGGCAAGGAGCAGGTTGGGTTGCTGCGGTGCAACCTGGTACGGCGCCAGGTCTCCGAATCCGCTTTACCGTGTTCTCAGCAACAATTTCGCTGCTTGCGATGTAGCCCTCGGGAATGTCTGTACATCCGGAGCAGCTGGACTCTACCTCAATGTTCTGCTAGTAGCTGCTGTGATCCTGTTGTCTATGGCGATGATATAGACTTGCAACAGAGACTAATTTAGAATGACAATACCACTGATTTTGTGACAGTTACGCACGGTACCCTGATTTCATTTTGTTTGTAAAAAATAATTTGATGCCAGTGAAATTATTGTTACATCATTATTAAATCTTAGTGCACATCTTGTTCGTTTTTTCTTTCATCTAATTCCGTATAAACTCCACGTGTTTTATTCATTAAGAGCGGATTTGAGAAAGGAGTCACTTTGTTTCCGCAATTTTGGAACGCAGATGGCGGCTACATACAATGTATTAGCGTTCAAACGCTGATATTTCGCCTGGTGATGAATTTTATACGTCCAAAGACACTTAGATCTGCTATCTGGCGTTGCCCCATCTTACAGTAGCAAGGAGGTCGCTCGAAATCGTTAATAAGGGATGAACCTGAAAACGGTGAAAATCGAGTTTCGTCACTGATCTTCTTTCTTCAGCGCGCCTAGCAAGCAATGCCGAGACAAAAACACTCACGAACAGTCGTGAAATTCTCCTGGCAGGTGCCTTTTGAACTTTTTTTTAGCAAAACGGCGTTATAAATTCCGCGATTTCTCGATCCGTGATCCATTGTCAGCTAAGCCTAAGTGTTAGACGCCATACATTATTGTGATTGCGCAATACGCACGTGACCAAGCAGTGGATAGCGCACGTGACCAAGCACTAGCTTGACTATCGCCACACCGTATGGATCACGGAGAACACATTATTTGTCTGGAGTCTTCGAAGAATGATAAGCTCATGATTTATAAGATCACCACCATTCTGCGCTTGCCAGATAATTATAACCGCCGTACAGGTCTACAAACAAGCGTGGGCGGGGCTCATATGCACTGCATGCATGCATGCGTAGGCGATCTGATATGTACAGCATAACAATTTTTTTAGCTACCATAGTTTAAAATTTTTAATGATAAAGAATAGCCATCAACAACAGGAAAACTAAACCAATGGTGGAAACAAAGACAGCTCAGTACGTGCACAAGATGATATTGAACTGCACTTTACAGAAAAAGAAAAAGGACACGAACAAGAAATTAAAAAGATTTCTATCGAAATCAAAAGGATGTAGGGTTATGAAATCTACCAATGGTCCACAATGTAAACTAACAAGGAACAAGCATAGAATGGTAACACGATTGACTTGCTAACAGACCATAGATCCCTACATCAGTGGCTGTACACAAGATCAATATTTTGTCACAAGCTGAATGCACGTTAGGTGTCAGTCAACTGCAATTAGCTGAACTAGCTATAGTCAACCATAGCAGCCACTGATGTAGGGATCTATATGGTCTGTTAGCAAGTCAATCGTGTTACCATTCCATGCTATATATCTGTCTCTTAAAAAATATATGTTCTTCACAGGGTCGGATCCTTTGATCCTCAAAGGGCCGACACCGGAAACTTGTAAAGATGAAGGTTCCGCCTCCAAGCCGACAAAGGGATGGTTTCATGGTACTTGAATGCCGCCTGCATCTCATTTCCCATACAATAACCATTATAACTTGTGTTATTAATAAATTATTAATAAGTGGTCACTTACCATTAAGTAGCGCTGTAATTTTACAACTTCTCAGTGGTCAAAGAGTTACAGCACCAAGCTGAACAGAAACACCAGCTTGTTTGCCAGACTCTAAACATCTTCAAAGTGTACACTTGCTAAAATTTACATAAATGACTTTTTTGAAATAAATTATTGTCAGCCCACCCACTTTTTGGCCTGGGGAGGGTAATTTTTTTTCTGTGCCCTGTTTACAGTTTTAATTTTTTGCAGAAGTTTATTGCTTCACAGAAAGTACACGCTGCACTGGAAAAAAGGCTCCCTCTAGCACTCATTACCATTGCTGTGCTGAACTTAATGGAAAATCATTTGAACCATATAATGGAAACACCTACACCAACAAACCATCTGCAAGCTCCACTCAACTATGTTATGAGTGCAGGAATGATCATCAGTGTATGTTAAAATTAATAAATATTTTGGTTTTAAATTTTAAAAAGGATGCTGTTGAAGCATGTTGTGTGTCTATACCATGGAGCATTAATTTTATCTAAATTAAAAATTATTACAAGAAATCTAGTGCTAAGGAAAATCACCACTATGTCACGCATGTGTCATTACAAGTAATAAAAACATTTTAACTGAAATGCAAGAGATTTAGGGTTGGTGCAATCATCGAAAAATGTAAAAGGATTGTAACATTAGCAGTGTAATGCTACCTCTCTATTAATTAAATTAACCACAACTATCAAAAGCAGTTAATTTAGGGAAGTAGCACAATCCTTTTCATTTCAAATCTTGTTTCCATACTTTTCGATAAATGTACCAACCCTCATTTTGGTTAAAATGTTTTTATTACTTATTTCTTTTTTTATTAATGACTAGTTGGCACTTATGCTAATACGGTGTAAAGAGCATCTTGAACTATTTGAGCTGACTGCCGCTACAGAGTGGTGATCGACTCTGCACTGCATGCAAGCAACACGTACCATGAAACATTAAGCTACGCTTAAGCTAGCATTCTTAAAGCCTGAACAGACAAATCCAGTGGAGCAGTGATGATTTGCTCGTTGCCTGCTGTGAACACACTGCTAGTGGCAGCAGCATATTGTACTAAGGTTCGCTTGTATTAGAATAATTACATACACTGGCGTGCGCGAGTAGGTGTAACCTAGAAACGGAGAATTGGAGTCTGTTATGGACCAAAACTCGCTGTTTTCCTGGAAATACTCGCTTCTGCTAGTGTTTTGGCTTAAATAGATATCAGGTGCACTGCTCCCAACGACTAGTGCAGTTTCTGTGTAGGTTTTGTCTTGAATAGCTCACTCGCAACGGTGCTAGGCTTGCTGAAGAAGAAGAAAAAAGAACATCAGTGAGCAACTGGTGACCACGTGTACTCTTGTTTACCACCTTAGACCTGGTTTCTTTTGCTTCTGAAGGTCTCTTTATATTCGCACAAATCGTGCAAAGAGCTTCAGAACGTTAGATTAGCTTGAAACGCCTGTACGGCGAAGATAAATTATGACAGTGCCGTACTTAGTGCCTCCAGGCGAGACGCCATTTTGACATGCCCATAGCAACTGGCATTATAGTCTTGATTAGTAGACTCATTGTAAGCGCATACCTCTTTAGATAGCCCCTAGGTAGTTAAAATACCCCAGATGTCGTCAACAGCCAAGATATACGTGAATTATTGCGTTTAGCCTAAGTGTAGCCGCCATCTTGTTTTCCGCCCAACTCTAAATATGCCACGTCTACCGCGTGGAATAATAGTTGGGCTAGTACACTTACTTGCTGTATAGTCAGTGTAGTTGACTTCGGTATGGAGGTTAATATAGTTAAACGTAGTTAATGGATGACGTACCCACTCCTCGTACGTTAGAATCCGTTCAAACGTAGATTAGCCTCGCCTCCAGGCTAGATATCATAATAATATAGCCTGGTACAGACTGACTACGCATGCGCGCAATATCTTCACTAATAATTAAGGTGGAGAATTAATTATATTCATGACTTTTGCAAGTAACTGTATTTTTCTAGCCATGGGTATTCGTGCAGACAGAGTCGCTGCGTGCAGTTTGCTTGCCTATTGATAGGCATCGAATATAGCAAATTTCAGCAATGCAGTGTTCAGGCGCGTGTCCAGGAATGAAGAGAGATAGGTGCGCGCGCAAAGCGCGCTCGCAAAATCTAATTAATATTCATATTATTCTTAAAATTACGTCATTTCGTCACTATTATCGTGGCGCACTGGATTTGTTCCTCGCTGAAAACAGCCTAACTACCTTAGAATGGGATGTTGGCAGCTGTTAAGTTCTTTGTAATAACAGCTATGATAAATTAATAGCCACAGCAGAGCCACAGTGTACTTTAATGCAATGAATATTTAAAACTTCAATGCTGAGGGGGTGCTAGAGCACCCGGAGCCCTATCGTGGACACGCGCCTGGTGTTAGCCATCGCGGAGCTACGAGCTCGCCTTGTGAAGACTAAGCACGATTGATTGTATACACTCTTTCTTTAGTTGTGCGTAAGGTACGAAGCTAAATCTGCTCGAGCATGCTCATCTGCCATCTGTGCAGGAATCCATGCGATGTTTTCGCCGAGCGCTGCTCGTACGCGATATTACAGCTATGTGGTGCCAGACAGCACAGGCTGCGTTGCTGTAATATCGCGTACGAGCAGCACCATTCCAGCTTTGCCAACTCTCTCAAGAGCATATTTTACAGCGTCACTGAAGGTATATCGGTAGCAGTAACAGTAGCGCTAGTCATTGTTGATGTAAATTGGAACGGACGTATATCTAAACGTGCGCGAACAAATTCACGGAACGTACACAGTGTTTTACTAATTGCACCAGTTTTGGTGTAATTTTGGAGCATGCGCAGACAGTCTGTACCAGGCCATCTCTCAGCTTTGTGGGAGTGGCCTGGAGGCGAGGCTAAACGTAGATAGCACATTCCAACGCAGAGCATGCGCAGTACCGCTTCTAGAACGGGTGACGAGCTAGAGACCAGTCACTGGAACAGTTCGACAGTTATTCTACATCAGCCGCCGATCTCTTCTTCAAGTTGCGCGATACCAGCACAGTCACACAGGAATAGAATAGAATATTAGAATAGAATATTAGAATAGAATAGAATAGAAAAGAATATTAGAATATCAGAATAGAATAGAATATTATTATTAGAATATTACAGAATATTACGGAATATTACTGTAATAGAATATTACATCCACCACGCTCCGTGGTGGATGTAATAGAATATTACATCCACCACGGAGCGTGTATCCGTGGTGCCCGTTCCGCTTATCACAGACCGGATACGAGCACTAACGTGGATTATGCTTTGTCTTTGTCTAACTTTGCTAACTGAACTATTTTTGTCTATTTTTTCACTGCCCTATTTTGTTGGTTCCACTGCTTAAAAAAAAATTAGAGAGTGTGGTTCATTGCGTGCCTTCAATTCCGTTTTATTCGTCGTTCTAAAACCGTGCATCATCTGAGGTTCAAACTTGCAGATAATGACAATCATACCAAGAGCTACTTGTTCGAAGTCTACTAATGCAGCTTTAACTAGGAACAACAAAATATTTGAATTGCATAAAAAATTAATGTGATATGATACTTATGTCTCCATTGATGTAATCTTCAATGAGTTGATAAACGGACCGTCCGGGTCTCAAATACACATATACTACGGGGACCAAAAAAAGTAAAAAATTTCGGACCCTTCTGACATCGCTACTAGTAGTAAGGGGATTTATTACTTTCACAACGATTTGTGTCCCCTCACGTGACTAGTCATGAATAACAATTAGATGCAGCCTAAACCCAAGACCCTAAAACCTTCGCCTAACGGCGTTTTAACATGTTAACACTAAGGATCGTCGTTCCCGGCGTTTTAACACTAAGTATCGTCGTTCCCGGCGTTTTAACACTAAGGATCGTGGTTTCCGGCGTTTTAACACTAAGGATCGTCGTTCCCGGCGTTCTAACACTAGAGACCTTTAGATTCACGTTACGTGTAACGTGTAACCTGTAACTCGCGTTTGGCGTTACAGGTAAAATTCTGTAGGTGATTTAGATTCTGAAAATACTTGTGGCTAGGCAGCTACGCAGGAAGACGAAGAGCGATCAGAATTCCAGGTTTTGCACCAAGACATGGCTTTCATATGCTAGAAACAACTGCCAGAACAAGTTTGTTGCCAGAGATGAGCTTCCAGCGGCGAGTGAATCTACGGTTGCTCGTGTTCAGACGAGTGCTGCAGATGACAGACAGCGCATATCTGCGTTTTAACTAGTCCAACATGTAGACCAGGCATCAAGGCACATGTTTAGCTATAGCAAACGTGGAGCTGACATAATCTCGAGCAACAAGATCTATAGGGAAACGGCCAACCTGTAGACGGGGTGCTACACGTTCAGAACGGGGAAATTGACGCATACTCGAACGCGTGGCGATGCTCACGTGATCATCTACACATTACAAGTTACACGTATGAAGGAAAACGTGTAAATCTAAATGTCTCTACTAAGGATCGTCGTTCCCGGCGTTTTAACACTAAGGATCGTCGTTCCCAGCGTTCTAACACTAAGGATCATGGTTTCCGGCGTTCTAACACTAAGGATCGTCGTTCCCGGCGTTCTAACACTAAGGATCGTCGTTCCCGGGCTTCTGACACTAAGGATAGTCGTACTCGGCGTTCTAACACTAAGGATTTCAGCAGGAAAGTTAAGAATTGGTGGAAAAAAAATTAAAAATACTACCTAGAAGAGGCTCGAACTACCGACCTACAACTTCCTAAACCATTGCATTAGCCTCCTAACCACGAACCGGATCACGCCGAGTGGCATTAATTCCTTGTATTTAAGGTGGCGGGATACCGTTTTAATGAGATTCATGACTTTATAAATGGCTATTTCTTTTTTAGCCAAGTCTATCTGTGCAGACGGAGTTGCAGTGTGCGCTTTGTTTGTCTATAGATAGGCATCGATAATAGCAAGTTTCAGCCACGTAGTGTTCGCCATCACGGAACGACGAGCTCGACATGTGAAGACTAAACACGATCTAGTTTTTACAATTTTTCTTTAGTTGTGTGAAAAGTACGAAGCTAAAACTGCTCGTGCAAGCTCATCTACTCTCTGTGGAGGAGCCTGCGTATCGATTTCGCCGAGCAATGCTCGTACGCGATACTACAGCTGCGTACTCTGTACTGTCTGGCAGTACGTAGCTGCAGTATCACGTGCGAGCATTGCTCGGCAAAATCGATACGCAGGCTCCTCCACGAATGGAAGATGAGCTTGCAGGAGCAGTTTTAGCTTCGTACTTTTCACACAACTAAAGAAAAATTGTAAAAACTCGATCGTGTTTAGTCTTCACATGGCGAGCTCGTCGTTCCGTGATGGCGAACACTACGTGGCTGAAATTTGCTATTATCGATGCCTATCTATAGGCAAACAAAGCGCACACTGCAACTCCGTCTGCACAGATAGACTTGGCTAAAAAATAAATAGCCATTTGTAAAGTCATGAATCTCATTAAAACGGTATCCCGCCACCTTAAACAAAGGGTGTCTCTAAATTCACAACAGTTGAAGTACACCGCGTGAAAATCACGTGATTTGTGTGGGCGCGCGTACAGAATTACTATAAAGGCTTGTTTGTAGGTTGGTAAGGTCAGCAGTTCCTGGTAGCTCAGCGGTTTGGTGCGGTTGCTTGTAATGCAGACGTTCAGGGTTCGATTCCCACTGCATCAATGTTTTTTTTTTATTTTTCTATTTTTAATAGTGAAATTAAGTTTTTTTGCTTTGCAAGTTGTGACACTCTTGACGATCCTTAGGATAGCCAGGGGCCCTGTTTAGAACGCCCCTCCGACGATCTTTAGGCTTAGCAAGGGCCGAAGGCCCGGGTTAGGAAGCCCCTCTCGACGATCCTTAGGCTTTACCAAGGGCCGAAGGCCCGGGTTAGGACACCCCTCCGACTTTGCACAGTTAGGAAAAGGTTTTTTAGGGTTTAGGGTATAGGGTTTAGTAACCAGGCTGACTACAAACAAGTAATTCTGAACGCGCAGTTAAAAAGCTAATTGCACGTGACTTCCGTACTTCAACTGTTGTGAATTTAGAGACACCCCTTAAACAAAGTAGTTCGCGTGTACGGGCGGGCGCGCTTGTGTGGGCGTTCCTTTACAATTCACGTGACAGGGGGACATGAATCGTTGTGAAAGTAATAAAACCCTAGTAGTAAGACGCAGCGCGATGGGCGTGGCCGAACCCTCAGTTATGTTTCTAGTTCATTCGTATACGGACCCCAATAGGCTTTGTGTATGGCCTACCAGTAACTGGCATGGTCCATTGTCCGTCTACCAAGTAACACCCAAAGCTCGCCATCCATTGTACAGTAACTAGCCACCGGCTAAGAAACGTCAGTCCGCTGACATGAACGGTCATCGGACACCGAACACAATCGGCCATCGGGCACGAACAGCCTTCGGGTACGAACAGCTGCCTGGCACGAACAGCCGTCGGGCACGACTAGCCGTCAGGCACAAACAGCCATCGGGCACGATCAGCCATCCGGCAGCAAAAAAAAACAAACATCGGACACAAAAAAAAAACGGTTGTCAAAAAAATTATATAGCTGTCATCGGACACTAATGGCCGCCGGGCACGCAACGTATGCTGAAGCAGGCAATTATGAGCCCAACAACAACAAAAACAAACGTCTTGTGAGCACTCTCCAAGCTGACCTTCCGGCAGACAGACAGCCGCATACGCTCCACCTTTCAGGTGTGACCAACGCACCCTATAGGTACAGTCAAAGCCTCATACAAACACACAGGGACAATAATGACACTATTAGCTGTACCAAGCGAATAGGGTGCCGTCAGTTAATTTATGACCTTTCCGAACGAAAATTAAGTAAAGGAAGTTGCGTCTACCCTATATACACCGCCAATTATAGCCCCTCCCCCTGATATACCTGCAAGACAAGGATACCAGCAACTATGATACAGATACCAGAACGACCTGCACACCCTGGAATCCTCTCACCCGAACGACCATTAGAGCCCCTAAAGGAGGTGCACACACCGCTCATCGTCCCAGCTTGGGCACAAGCACTTGCCAGTCACCCCGACACAGAGTTTCGCCACTGGGTAATAGTGGGACTCACAAGTGGTTTTCATATCGGCTTTGACAGATCCAGAAAGCTCAAACCAGCTACCCGAAACATGAGATCAGCATACAAAAACACCCAGGTGATTGACGAGTACTTAGAGAAGGAGAAGAGCGTGAGACGAATCAGGGGCCCACTCCGCCCACACCAGAGAATACACATCAACAGGTTCGGGGTG
>OZ024787.1:3439902-3497142 GCA_964017065.1 Haliclona indistincta | reverse complement strand
CGTGTTAAGGCGCTAGACGAGTGGAAGAAAGAATAAGAAGAAAACGAAGATGACGAAACTCGATTTTCACCGTTTCCAGGTTCGTCACTTTAGTAACAATTTCGAGCAATCTCCTTGCTACTGTAAGATGGGGCAACGCCAGATAGCAGATCTAAGTGTCTATGGACGTATAAAATTCATCACCAGGCGAAATATCAGCGTTTGAACGCTAATACATTGTATGTAGCCGCCATCTTGTTTTCTCGTTCATCCCTACATAGGGAGACACTACCGTGTCTCCCTAATATACAAGTTCCTAGAGGTTATTTCAGTGTTAACACTGTTTCCTTTTGCGGTTACATTTGTGATTTGAACATAGGATTTCGTGTTGCTATTTTGGATATCGATAAATCCATTGATAATTGATGTGTATGCTGTGTTGTTTAAGATGGTTAGTTTATCGATTGTGATGTCTATCAAGCTACTTGATGGAACAATGTTTATGGCAAACACATCATTGTTATCAATGAAGTAGTTCTCAAGTAAACAGACATCTAAAGTGGCTCCATGTATGTGTATTTCTGCAGATATTATGTTTATCAAAATAAGACCAGATCGAGTGTGCTTATACTCTGCGGCTGGCGGTTTTGCGTTGCTGAGAAAGCAGTTTTGTTGAATAATGAGTTTTGGTCGAGATATAATATTTTCCGCATAAGTATGATACAAGGCATAGTGCAATGAGTTTTGCTGGAAGATATTGTTTTGAATAGTAAGCATTGCTGACTCTCCCGTAGTGGATATGATCGTAGACATGCCTTTTGATCGAGGAATAGAAGTAATGCAAGAAAAGTTGTTCTCTTTAATTGTGACAAATACGCTTTTGAATTTTTTGTAATTAGTTGTCAGTTTTAGGCCTTCATATGAAAGTCGACAGTTTGCAAAGATGTTATGTGAAAAAGAAAAGTTATTCTTCTTGTCTCCACTGTATAGGACTTCTAGCTTTGGGCAGTATCTTAAACTTGAACATTTATTCCCAAGCTCATTGTGACTAATTGTCACATTTGGTATGTTATGAATAATCAAGTAAGAAATTCGTATCCAGCAGTAATGAATTACAAGTGAATTGAGCGATTGGAGCTTTATTCCACGAGATGAGTGAGCACCAGTATCGTTATGATTAGCTAAGAAGCCACACCCTGAGAATACTAACCCTTGCCAAACCCAGTTGACATTGCTGCCCATGGAGCCCAGATTCACCAAAATGGAATGTGGCTTGCAGTTGATGAAAGGTAAACCTATACCTGATACTGTTACTGTTAACGATTCTATGCCAGAGCCGAATTTGTATATGCTATTGTTACTTATAGTCTGGTTGTATGTTATCCTGACTAAGATCGAAGATGTTCGAGATGGATATCCTTCGGCTGATATTTGTTGGAAGACGTAATCCATTGTCTTGCATGAGTACTGAATGCTGGTATTACTCGACAGACATCTCAGTGTGTCATTGCCACTTTCACTCACATTGATTAGGTGCTCACCAGAGACTACCCCACAAAGCAGCATCATTAGTACAGCTAGATAGTGCATTGCAGCCATGCTTATAAGCCTATATTTGATCAGTAGAAATCAATCATGCTTTCAACTCAGCCATCACTAACCTGGTGGCGGCCTAATAGGTAGCACAGCACAATTTTTCTGGAGTGTGTCACGTACAGTTCTGCAATTTTCATTGACTGAAGCCTAAGCTGTTGTTGAAACTTATAATGACAACTTGAATAGCTTTTGCATACAGATTAATACTTTTGATATTGGTTTCTGATTGATTCGAAAACACTTTCATTAAATTGGGCTGTTATTAGTTTCACTTTGGCACATGCAATTGACTGCTGTCATCATGTGAGTGCAGTTGTTTTCTAAAACCCTTCAAATTACATGCAATGTCATACGCAAAACTAACCAGTGTGGGATGGACAGCAAACATGTATGCAGCAAACATGCATATAGAAAATGCTTTATACATTTTCTATATAATTATAGCATAGAATAGAATAGAATATAATACAATACAAGTAGCATACCACTCATGTCAAGTACAGTAGACTACCTTTCAGTGAGTGGACAAACATTAATTTACTAGCACAGTAGACTACCTTTCAGTGAGTGAACAAACATTAATTTACTAGCACAGTAGACTACCTTTCAGTGAGTGAACAAACATTAATTTAGAATTATAGCAAACAATGTGACAATAGTACATAGTTGGCGATGTTATACCGCCAAATAATACTAGTTTTTGTTGTGCGCACGTGCGTTATTACGAGCCCCACCCAAACTATAATGTCGACTATTCTGGCTAGCTAAGTACTTGCCAGTAAGTAGTTGTTCAATATGGCAGAAAGTCCTCTGAGAAAAGATGCCTCGGTGGGACGCCACAATTTCACAAACACAGTAAATGAACGAATTTCACGAACCCTCGGCGTTTGAGCACCGTTGCAAACATTGTAGAGTTAGCTCCTTAGTTATGGTTTGCAGAAGGAGCTTTGCAGTTAAAGCCGACCTGTTTGCTATTGAAACTGCACTGCTAACCAGAAGACAGCAAAGTGCTGACCACAACCAAGACAAGGTGTGTCAAGTGGGCGTGACCGTGAACACTGAGTAGGTAGCCATTGCTCTTGGCTTTGATAGGCTTTTTCTTGAGATGTCTACGCACCCCCCAGAGCTGTCCTGCTGTTTAGATGGAATCTACAAGTACCTAGGTAGTCAACTATGGGCGCGTTTGTTGTCAGAGAAGTCTAAGATGGCCGTCAGGTCATGCAAGGTGAGCCAGCCATAAGTCAAGAACGAAAGCACTTTAGCAAAATCCACGAGTCAGATTGCAAGCCATTGTCATGCTAAGCCTGTTGGTACCTTTACCGAGTTTCAGAAGTGAGCGATGGTCTCTGCAGCTCATTGGACAGACAGAATGAACGAATGAACGAACGAACGAATGAACAGACTTCACGAAACCCTCGGCGTGTTGAGTTAGCTCCTTAGTTATGGTTTGCAGAAGGAGCTTTGCAGCTAAAGCCAACCTGCTTGCTATTGAAACTGCACTGCTAACCAGAAGACAGCAAAGTGCTGACCACAACCGAGACAAGGTGTGTCAAGTGGGCGTGACCTGGAACACGAGTAGCTTGGTAGCCATTGCTCTTGGCTTTGATAGGCTTTTTCTTGAGATGTCTACGCACCCCCAGAGCTGTCCTAAGGTTTAGATGGAATCTACAAGTACCTAGGTAGCCAACTATGGGCGCTTTTGTCGTCAGAGAGGTCAAAGACGGCCGTCAAGGTGAGCCAGCCATAACTCGAGAACGAAAGCACTTTAGCAAAATCCACGAGTCAGATTGCAAGCCATTGTCGTGCTAAGCCTGTTCATTATGGAGCGTCATTAGTGCCAAAAGTGGTCGGTACAGTATTGATGGTGTTTTTACTAACAAGGGTGGTCAACAGAGGGCGCTTTTTCGAAGAGGGCGGTCAACAGAGGGCGCTTTTTCGAAGAGGGCGGTCAACAGAGGGCGCTTTTTCGAAGAGGGCGGTCAACAGAGGGCGCTTTTTCGAAGAGGACGATCAACAGAGGGCGAGAGGGATCGACGGCGGCCAACAGAAAGCGCCTTTACTGAGGAGGGCGATATTCTTGAGAGCTAGGGCGGTTAAAGTCAGGCCGGCGCTCTTAGCGGAGAGGGCGGTTAGATCGAGGGCGCTCTTATTTATGAGGACTCCAGTGAGGCGGGCGCTTTCACAGTTGCCATGATTTCAACTACACTAGAACCCCTCTAATCCGGACATCCTTTTTGGATCTACAAATGGTGTCCTGATTTCGGGGGTTATTTTACATTTGGGACCACAGCTTCCACACATAACAAATAATTGAGCCAAACATAGCTGCTTCGGCATTTATAACTTGTTGAGCCGGTTTATGCTATCATTATACATGCTTGTGTATCATAACATGTTTCATGAATTGTGCAGGTTAGAAGCTGTTTCATGTACTAAGTTGAGAATTTAATAAATATCATGAAAGGACTAGTTGTTGTATTATTATACTACTGGCACAAATGTAAAATGTGTGAAAAAATAGACCAGTCCAGAATCAAAGAACTCTTTAATTTGATGCTTTATAGAAAAAGAGTGATAAGAGTAGCTGGACTACTATGGAGATAGAAGCGCCTATAAATAAGCCCCAGGATTTGACGAGCTTTGTTAATTACACACATTAGAAATGTGAAGAGACCAGGATAGATCACTGGATAAAGTTACCCCAAGGCAATTGAACGAGTCAACCAACACAAGAGGCAGCTGTTTATATCATGCTGAATTGCAGCAATATCTGCAGGGGAAGAGATTGGATAGATCTTTGAGAAATGTAAGTGACACCATCAATTATCAGACTGAGTAAGGTACAGTTAGAAATCAGAATAATCAGATGAATGTTGAAGCCAAAGGATAATAAAGCTTATCTAAAAGAGGGCGATGAGGAACAGAATCAAAAGCTATTCAATAATTAAACTCAATGAGCTTATTGCAAACATGTTTTTCAAGAGTTTTACATAAAGACTTAATAAGGAGATAGGTCGAAAATTCTCAGGGGCTTTAGGAGAGGAAATCTTAGGAACAGGGTAACATGTGCTGCTTTCCAGTCTTGAGGAACAATACAAGACTTAAGAGATTGATTGAACAATAATGTCAGAACAGGAGCAATAGCAGAAGCTGTATGTTTCAACATGTGAGCTGAGATATTATCGGGGCTACAAGATTTAGATATAATTATACATTGAGAGAGACAAGAAGCTCAAAAATATCCTCTTCAGCTACAAAGAAGATCACTGATCAGGAAAGGCTCAAAACAGGCAGGAAGATGACAACTGTTAGCATCAAGGGGAGGAAAAGAGGAGATGAAACAGGTAGAAAAGAATTCATTAAGAAGTTCAGATTGGACATAGCAACAGTGGTGCCACTGGTTAACATAGGAATGGTAGAATGAGCCATTCAGAATTTTGCAAACTCTTTAGGCCGCTTAGGATCAACTCCAGACGAACTTTCATGACTTTTCTCTAGAGCAGACTTCAAATTAGCACGCAAATCTGAAACTTCAGACCCCAGAGACTCAATTACAGACTCAAGTTGAGGAGCAGAATGGAGAGCAGAAGTGCCCACAGGTATAGCGAACCACACGAGATTGACGCTTTTTACTTTGAAGAGAAACCTGCTGTGAGAATATCATGGAAGGACTAGTTGTTACTACTGGCGCAATAATATTTTTTTATACTTAAAAGCTTAATTTTCCAATAATTTAGATACAGCAAACTCTAACACGTTAACATACAAATCAATTGCATAATCATCACTAGCTGTTAAAGGACTGTATAGCGTCTTCAATTCTTCCATGTCAGTCTGAGAAAGGGGGCAAATTATAACAGGAACTTCAACTATGTCCGTTTCGTTGTCACCATCTGATGGTGGAGGTCCGTCCCAATCCACACCATAAGTAGAAAAAAGGGCCTGTTGATAAAACAAGTATATAATATAACTGCATGCACAATTCAAGCATGGGTATGGCTGAACGAAAACTTCATTACAGTCCTATAGCCTGTTATTTACTAGTATAATTATATTTACCTCATCTAATGATTCATCATTTACATGCGCAGTGTGTGTGGTACCATCCATAGACTGAGAAAGTAGTCCTCTTGTCCATAGCTGAAGAGGACTGTGGTTTTGTTCAGTTCTTACTGAATGCATGTTCCAAGCATTCATCCATTTTTGTAGATGGTGATTAATGCGAGGCACATAAACGTAATGAAGGCAGAAAAGGTGCACATCATTGTCTGGATCTAGTGCTCCAGTGGCTTCTAAATGATAGAACTCGGAATAAGCCATGGTATAAAGCTTGATTACTCCTTGAAAAACGTCTCTCCATAGACGTTCAATACGTTGGTTGTGCACACTCCTACCAACTATCATGCTTCCTCTGCCAGGCCCTCTAAGTGGATGTTCGAGCATATACAGTGCAACTTGTGTATTTTCCCCTCCTTTATCAGATCGGACACGCGATGGAAGACCATACTTTTGTACAGCAGTGTGGAATCTTCTGAGGACTGTGGCAGCTGTATTATTAGTTGCACAGCCAAGAAACACAACGAGACGTGAAAAGCCATCAATTCCACCGCGCACAACTATTCTCCATCTAATTAATTTATGGTTACCATCAATGTGCCAAAGAGACTGAGGGCCTGGTACATGGTAGCGCCTTCGATGAATCATGTCAGCAAAACGGACAACCGTTCCATTTGGATCAGTACGCTGCATAGCTTCTCTAATACGGGACTGCTGTATGCGTATGCTCTGCTGGCGCAGCAATCCATCCATGATCCTGTACCCACTGTTTGGAAACTGCTCCTTCATTCTTTTCAAGAACCCAACTCTAGAATTTACACATACTATGACCGAAACACTACCTACTGCCTCCACTTGCGATTTGATTTTGCGCCTGCCAACTGTTCATGAATGTTATGAAGATTTTAGACAGTTCATGATTCTTGGCCTGTTTGGCCATGATGGATTTGGAGGAGTGTGAATCCACGCTCCACTCCTAGTTTTCAACACTTACTACACAGTCAATTGCATATCACTTGTATCGCTTACTTGTGTATCACTTATATCGCTTACTTGTGTATCACTTATATCGCTTACTTGCGTACCACTTACTAGCTATGTATCATCTGTGTGTATCATTGCACAGTCAAACACTGTCTCTGTATATCACTTAATATCAAAACATGCAGTTGTTGTATTTGTTGGTTAACTGCACATCACTAAGAAAAAAATTTGCCTGAAGGCTGCATGCACTTGTTGCTGAATCACAGCGTACTGACTAAACTTGCAGTCTGTGTGTGCTTGTATAGCAGCATTGTTTTTATAGCGGCATACAATTGAGTCACATCTCTGGTGCAGCATTCTTACTTCAGCAGCTGAAATCTGAAATGCCCTTCCTCCACTTCACCTTTCACTTTCATTTCCCATTCTCAAATTAAAGAGTTCTTTGATTCTGGACTGGTCTATTTTTTCACACATTTTACATTTGTGCCAGTAGTATAATAATACAACAACTAGTCCTTTCATGATATTTATTAAATTCTCAACTTAGTACATGAAACAGCTTCTAACCTGCACAATTCATGAAACATGTTATGATACACAAGCATGTATAATGATAGCATAAACCAGCTCAACAAGTTATAAATGCCGAAGCAGCTATGCATCCGTAGTTCAGAAATAATGTTTGGCTCAATTATTTGTTATGTGTGGAAGCTGTGGTCCCAAATGTAAAATAACCCCCGAAATCAGGACACCATTTGTAGATCCAAAAAGGGTGTCCGGATTAGAGGGGTTCTAGTGTAGTTGAAATCATGGCAACTGTGAAAGCGCCCGCCTCACTGTAGTCCTCATAAATAAGAGCGCCCTCGATCTAACCGCCCTCTCCGCTAAGAGCGCCGGCCTGACTTTAACCGCCCTAGCTCTCAAGAATATCGCCCTCCTCAGTAAAGGCGCTTTCTGTTGGCCGCCGTCGATCCCTCTCGCCCTCTGTTGATCGTCCTCTTCGAAAAAGCGCCCTCTGTTGACCGCCCTCTTCGAAAAAGCGCCCTCTGTTGACCGCCCTCTTCGAAAAAGCGCCCTCTGTTGACCGCCCTCTTCGAAAAAGCGCCCTCTGTTGACCACCCTTGTTAGTAAAAACACCATCAATACTGTACCGACCACTTTTGGCACTAATGACGCTCCATAGTTCATACCCTTACCGAGTTTCAGAAGTAAGCGATGGTCTCTGTAGCTCGATGGACAGAATGAACGAACGAACGAACGAATGAACAGACTTCACGAAACCCTCGGCGTGTTGCACATTGTAGAGTTAGCTCCTTAGTTATGGTTTGCAGAAGGAGCTTTGCAGCTAAAAGCAAACCTGCTTGCTATTGAAATTGCACTGCTAACCAGAAGACAGCAAAGTGCTGACCTCGTGCTGACCACAAGGACAAGGTGTGTCAAGTGGGCGTGACCGTGAACACTGAGTAGGTAGCCATTGCTCTTGGCCTTGATAGGCTTTTTCTTGAGATGTCTACGCACCCCCAGAGCTGTCTTGCAGTTTAGATGGAATCTACAAGTACCTAGGTAGTCAACTATGGGCGCTTTTGTCGTCAGAGAGGTCAAAGACGGCCAACCGTCAAGGTGAGCGAGCCATAACTCGAGAACAAAAGCACTTTAGCAAAATCCACGAGTCAGATTGCAAGCCATTGTCATGCTAAGCCTGTTCATACCTTTACCGAGTTTCAGAAGTGAGCGATGGTCTCTGCAGCTCGATGGACAGAATGAATGAATGAACGACAGAGCAAGTACCGTAACCCTCGCGCATGCGCCGAGGGTTAATGACAGCAAGTACCGTAACCCTCGCGCATGCGCCGAGGGTTAACTACAGCTATTATACTAGCCTCGTCCCCAGGATCTCCGTGGGTGTGGCTCGATTGCGTGGGTGTTGGGAGGAGAGCCTGGTATCCACCAGGGGGTACTACAAGCTAATTTAATATGACGTATTGCTGAAATACGACACGCCCACTACAAGGATCTCTTTCATTAGTAGCATGCTGTGGGCTGGGTTCCAGGCACTCACTACACTAATGTTACCAGTCTGAGGATCTCTCTTACAACCAATCACCCCATCTTCTCCCATTAGACTATCCTTAGAGAACCCAACAGCAACATAGCCTTGTGCTTTCGCAACAAAATAAAAATCAGCAAAAGAGCCATTGACAGGATTGCGCATTGGAGAGGAATATGAACAGGAAAACCAGACTTGTTTCTGAAGTTGACAATCCTCTGACAGCTGCAAAGCGAAAAACAACAGATCTCAGCCAACAGTTGGATCGTTGGAAATCTAAATTTGACTATCGCGTTATTTTGCTCAAATCTGACTGTGAGGTGATCGGTGATGACAGCAGTCATTCTAAACTAGTTACATATTCACAACTACAGTCATTCTATGCTACTCTTCGTACTGGATGGAGACGTTGGTTTACCGAGAAAATCATACCATTGTGGCCGATATGGCTAAGCGGCTACACAATACTCAAAACAAAGCTAACAGAAATGCCTACCAATGATATTCTATATTTGTAGACTAAGGAGAAATGGTATGGAGAGTTGAAACGTGTTAAGGAGATTCAGTATGATCGACTTAACGTAGCAGAACTCACTTTTACTGAGCGTAAAGGTGGCTATATTTTCGGTAAAGCATGTGTCGAGGTGCAGGCAAAGAAAAGAGGGGGTACCGGTGGAGGGAACTTGTTTAAAAACCCCAATCAGCAGCCTCCTGACAGCATTCTTGAGTTCTTGTGTATGAAAAGTGATGACCCAGTAGAAGTGAAACTTGTCGATGTGTCCCATGTGACATTGAGCCACCCGATACAGTGTGATGCTTAGTACCACTGAACACCTTTTATTTTTCATACTCATGCAGCACTCTTATTGAAAATGTGCACGTCTGTTTTAAATGGTTTTGCTGTAGTCAGTCAAACATTACTGAAAATCTTTTTGTATAATGATTATGCTTGCTGTATATCTAGTTTTAGTATGAAATTTGGCTGAATGGCAGCAAGTTGTTGAAAACATGAGTTTGTTCAAAAATTGCGGAAACGAAGTGACCCTTTTCTCAAATCCACTCGCAATTATAAGGACAGAATAAGTGTAGCTTTAAACTAACACTTGAGGGATTATAGAGACACTATGCTTTTCAATGAAAGGAAATTCTACATACTTTGTAGCTAGTAATCTATGGAATATACACACACCATTATGTTTGACTGAGTATAGCAGCCATTTAAAAACAGGCGTGCAATCGATAATTGCAAAAACGAAGTGACCCTTTTTTCAAATCCGCTCAATTATTGGCTTTCACTGGCTTCAATAATGTTCAAATTATTTTTTACAAACAAAAAATCAGGGTAAAACTGTCACAAAATCAGTGGTATTGTCATCCTGAATTTAATATATTAGTCTCTGTTGCAAGTCTAAATCATCGCCACAGACAACAGGATTACAGCCGCTATTAACAGAACATTGAGGTAGAGTCCTGCTGCTCCGGATGTACATGTACAGACATTCCCGAGGGCTACATTGCAAACAGCGAAATTGTTGCTGACAGCACGGTAGGCCGGATTCGGCGACGTGGCGCCGTACCAGGTTGCACCGCAGCAACCCAACCGGCTCCTTGTCTCGGTATAAGATTGCTGACACGCCATATCACAAGTCACCTGTGTCGGCGATACTGGAGTGATGCAAAGTGGTACCAAGCTGCCTGTAGTAGAGGATGTAGTGGTTCGCTGCAACTCCTGCACTATTTTTACTGGGCACAAAGTTCCGTCTTCTTGCCGAGAGCAAAGCATGCCAGTGGTCAAGTTTTGGAGTGGATTGACAACGATGCATGCGTACGCACGCAAGACGACTTCCAAACAGTCACTTTTGCAAAAAGTCTCCAAAAACGGACCGATGGTGTCGGCAATCCTGTTGATAGTTTCGGGAGTCTGAGTAATCGAGGTTATTAACCCTCGGCGCATGCGCGAGGGTTACGGTACTTGGTTTGCAATTCGCTGTCCATCGAGCTGCAGAGATCAGCGATCACTTTTACGCGCTGGTAAAGTTATGACATGATAAACACCGCAAAGGCTTGCGATTTGACTCGTGGATTTTGTTAAAGTGCTTTCGTTCTCGAGTTATGGCTGGCTCACCTTGACGGCCGTCTTTGACCTCTCTGACAACAAAAGCGCCCATATTTGACTACCTAGGTACTTGTAGATTCCATCTAAACTGCAGGATAGTTCTAGGGGTGCGTAGACATCTCAAGAAAAGCCAAGAGCAATGGCTGCCTACTCAGTGTTCACGGTCACGCCCACTTGACACACCTCGTCCTTGTGGTCAGCACTTTGCTGTCTTCTGGTTATCAGTGCAGTTTCAATAGCAAGCAGGTTGGCTTTAGCTGCAAAGCTCCTTCTGCAAACCATAACTAAGGAGCTAACTCTACAATGTGCAACACGCCGAGGGTTTTGTGAAATCTGTTCATTCCTTGCAGTAGTAGTATATATTCGTTAGATATCAGCTTGCATTGCTCTGGAAGTGTGACTGGACAGGACTGACAAGGAGAAACCAGGCGTGGCTCGGCGGCTGCAGTGACTGCAGCACAGGCAGCAACAAACACGACCAGAGTGCAAATCATTCTTTACTTCAGAGAACTTTCTGTGACTGAACCGTGAGCTCGTCAGTGCTGCTTCTTTTATAGCTGCGTGCATACGCGCACGTGGCTGCGGCTGGCGCGCCGCGATGCGCGTGCACGCTCAGAGGAAGTAATGCTGATTGTGGAAATGCATAGATCGACAAGGAAAATAATAAATTTTGGCTACTCATGCAAGGCATTGACAAAAACCATCTTAATAGTCATTTATATAAATTTTTAAATTTTCAAACGTAATTTTAAGATATTCCTCAGAAATAACCATATCAGCATAATGCCGCCTGTATGATACAATAGTGCAACTAGCCAAAACCAGAAATGCACATAACTAAAGATGTTGACAAGTCCATGACCTCAATTAAATCAATTTTGACAAACTCTCTGAGTTGGATGTCACATCATGTGAGTGAGGTGGTCATGGATCACAACAGTCGTTGCACCGTGACTAAAATCTCTTATAGCTAGCTAATATATAGCTATACTCTACTTAGAAGTTCAGAAGACCTGTGCTAAGAGAGGCGGCAACTGGCTGGAAGATGATTGATAAATTATAGAGACCTAGAGTTATTCAAAAGAAAGAGGTGATTGAGACAGAAGACCTGTAGTATATAAGCAGATGAGGGTTGGAAAGTGGCACAAGCCAAGCCACATCATTCTTGCATGCGGCAAGAGAATAAAATGGGTGGTAAACAGCTGGGTACCTTGAGGTCAAGCCTTGGTGGAGTAGGGCCGGTAGCATAGCGTGTTTCTTATCTAATTAACTATAATCATTGGTACAAACCAGTTACCAGATTCTCGTGTAGCAGATTTTAAGCTAACAAGTATTCTAACTGGGAAGTAATATAAGTATTGAATAACATTGATATTTATAAAATGTGGTTTAAATCAATGTTGACAAACTCTGTGTTGCATGTCACATCATTTTTATGATTGTGAGTGAGGTGAGTCATGATCACAACAGTCGTTGCACAGTGACTAAAATCTCTTATAGCTAGCTTTACAAGTTCAGAAGACCTGTGCTAAGAGAGGCGGCAACTGGCTGGAAAGATGATTGATAAATTATAGAGACCTAGAGTTATTCAAAAGAAAGAGGTGATTGAGACAGAAGACATGTGGTAAGCAGATGAGGGTTGGTAGGCGGCACAAGTCAAGCCACATCAATCATGAGGTCAATCCTTCCAAGATAAAGACAAACGGGGCGGTAAACTGCTGGGCACCTTGAGGTCAAGCCCTGGCGGATTTTTCCGCAAAGGGCGGGTAGGAGGTTTCTTCGACTAATTATCATTGGTGCAAACCAGATACCAGATTCTCATGTAACAGATTTTAAGCTAACAATATTCTAACAGTGAAGTATTGAATAACATTGATATGATGTGAATGTATAGATAAACTCAAATGTGGTTTAAAAGGTTAATCGTTCATCTAAATTCTGCCTTCAAGTGCCATACGCCCTCACCATGTGACCGACTAAAGTCACACAGCTGTCGAAGCATTGAGCGAAACATAGCTGATTGTGAAGTTGACAGTCTTGATTTGAAGTGTGTCAGTATTTCATCCGTGGTAGCTTGCCCATCTCGTCGGCATTGATGCGCAATAAATGACCTCATGTCACTCATGAGGTCAGCGTCTGATGAAGAGTGAATTGAATGGATGGAGCTGTCAAGGGTGTGAGTGTTTCTTGACCGCATCTTAGCCAACAGCACAGAGGAAGCGAGAGCACTTGATCCACTATCACCAGTAGACTATATGAAAAAAGACGATTGTTGTGCATGGAAGGTAAAAGAAAAAGCTTATGAGTGACAAATGCTACAATTGAAGTGAGCGAGTAGTGCATAGACTGAGTGAGAGAGTGAGTGAGTGGGTGGTGAGTGGGTGGGTGAATGAGAGAGTGAGTGAGTGAGTGAGTGAGTGAGTGAGGGAGAGAGAGAGGGAGGGAGGGAGTGGGTGGTGAGTGGGTGAATGAGGGAGTGAGGGAGTGAGCGGCTAAGTGAGTGGGTGAGTGAGTGGGTAAGTAAGAGAGTGAGTGAGGGAGAGAGTGAGTGAGTGAATGGGTGAGTGAGTGGGTGAGTGAGTGAGTGAGTGGGTGAGTGAGTGAGTGAGTGAGTGAGGAATAGTGAGTCAGTGTGATTCTACAATGAGCTCTAAACATACCTTACTACTTTCGCCAAACCTGCATGTATAAAAAAGTCAAAAAGTGACCAGTAAGTACATTTTCTTATCAGAGTATACATGCTCAATGCAGAAATCCCCCTTACAGATAATGTAATAGTTGTTTGTTGTTTATTCAGCACATTCTTGTAACTACATACCTTGGTGCTCCTGCTTTTCCACTCTGACCTGTCCAAGTAGGCGTGCCCCAGCGAGTTTGACTCTGACATTGGCGCCGCGACTCTTTCAACACGCGAGCGGCGCTGTGAGCAATCTTGTCACCTTCAGCCTCCACGAGGGCATAGTCAGGGTCACCACTATTGATAATAGTGTCGTGTTGAAGAGCACTGTGTACACCTTGGAGAGAAAGAGAGAGTTATGACTGGTTCACAATGTGCACAAGCCGTTCACAAAGATTGTGCTTCAACGAATTTTACTTCTGCTCATGACATTGGATTAGGACAGTTCTAGTCCAGAATTGAGAGTGCAACAATAATACAGTAGGTACACACAATTTCCTGTCATCCATAAGGAAAGGTTGACAGTGTAACATTGCTACCAAAAGAGCATTACAGCAAAACTGCTTACTATAATTCCTGAGGAAATTGCTCTGTCTGGTCAAACCTTACAAATGTTAGTTATTGGAAAACCTTCTACAGGTGGTCAAGCTATCTAAATTATGAATATTGGGCAAGATGATTATTGTGAACTATCCCCATTTTTCTTGATAGTTTCTATCAGAAGGTTATCATTCCAAGGAGTGTACAACTTTGGATAACAAAAATATTTCCACACTAAGCGTGCTGGAATCACTTCCTTATTAGGCAGCTTTTGTGGGCGGGCTTATACTCAAGCACAATAGAAGCATTTTATTTTTCTAAGGTTGCATAAAATGACAATTTCCTAAACTACTATGTAGCACTTCAGTATGAACATGGCATTACCTGATTTTTTGAAGAGGGTTCTGAGAATATGATCATCCTGCTTGCTGGAGGTAGCTTCCTCCTCATCATCACTGCCTGGATGATACACTCCAGTGTGATCTAATCCTGTTATCCTCTCTCCCTCCAACACTGCATCCTTCTGTCTCCTTTTCCTCTTTCTTCCCTTCTTGCTCTTCTTGTGCTTATGCGATCTACCACTCAGTTCACTACCTCCACTTGCTCCTTCTTCTCTAGCTTTTGGTTCAGTCTCCTGCGCCTCGCTATCATCACAAGCTGACGATTCGCTTCTTCTCTTTCTGCTACCTTTCTTCTTGGGTCTTCGGGGCATCACAACCTGGGAACCAGTCCCAGCAAAAATAGCATCGGTCTCAGTCTCGTGACCACGCCCGGCTGGCCCGAGAGTGAACAGCTCGTAAAGATCATTAGACTTGAAAAACCGTCTCTGACGAGGGTCACGAAGTACACGATTGGTCAGAAACTGTTTGAATATCTGCCTGGATAGACAAGCACCAATAAATCACAAATCTAGCACACAACAGAGTCTTCATATACACATCGTAACATGTATATGGAACGAGCAGTACCTGTGATATATCTTCTCTTCGATAGTACCAGATGTGAGCAACCGGTAGACAGTTACTGGACGAGTTTGACCTATCCTCCACACTCGTTCCCTAGCCTGATAGAGAGCAAAGAAAGTGAACAAACGACCATGTATGTGCTGTGCATACACTAGACATGTTAGAACTAAGCTCAGATTAAAATAATTCTACAGGAGAAAGAAACCGCAGTATCCAATATAATTGTACTCTTGTTTTATGGAGATTGGCACATGCCATTGTCTCTCGGATTGGTTACTTGTGTAATGATCATGAACATTGGAACTCTATTTTTATCATAATCTATATTTGGCTCAGGCTGTAGACTCAGTGTCTGGTATTGGTCATGTTGCCTTGTAGCCTCGCTTCCAGACCTCTGAAAGGTGTGGTCTGGAGGCTAGGCTAGTTGTCTTGTATCTATTGTGTGCTCTGTGCTATTTAAGTGCATGCTGTCAATTCAATAAGAGAGTTCCCTATGCTGGTCAATACTATTGTAGACACAGTTGCCTGTGAGGTTATTACAACCTGTATGTCTGTACTTGGGTTCCAATCAGGGTCGTAAATGATGACACGGTCAGCTCCGGTGAGATTGACACCAATACCACCAACACGAGTGGTCAGGAGAAACACAAACACCGAGGGATCCTAGAAATAAAGAGTAAAAAACACGGTTATGAGTTTTAGAATTTTATTCAGTGAACAAATGAATGATAAACAATACAAATACAAACAACCTGTCTATGTTTTGTTGTTGTTCCTGTGATGTTTACAAATGCACACTGTAAAAACGTGACAGTTTCAGAAAAATGTTGCTGTGCTAATGTTGCTATTGACAGATACAGTGTTTCATGTCGTACTTGCCTCATTGAATCTGTTGATGAGTGGTTGTCGAGTAGATATGGGTGTGGTCCCATCCATACGCATGTACGAGTAGCCTTGAGAGTTGACAAACCGCTCAAATATATTCAGCATCTGAGAGGATGGGAAAGAGGAAAAATAGAGAGGAACAAGGTGAGAAATTGAGCGACGATGGCTGGAAAGTGAGGACGGCAAGACAATTAAATTAAACAGTAGTTGAATGTGACAGTAAGAGAGTGAGGGCAAGAGGGTGATGGCTGAGAGACAAGGTGAGTGGAGAGCTAGTGATGTCATGAGAGAGTGAGAGGGTGAACAGACCATCTTTGATTGTGAGAACAGCAGCACGCGGTGATCTTGCTTCATCCATAATCTCAGTAGTGCCTCCACTACCACTAGCTTGCCTGATCTGCGCCAGTATCCAAACCCCTCGTCATCATCAACCGGGTCTCCTGTGACACGAAGAAAAGTATGTTATCGTAACTGTGAGCCTGTGACAGTCAAACCATTGGTACTGTACTACCAGAATACACTTCAGCGGAACCCACTAAATAATCTCATTAGTGGCATTAGTGACTTTGTTAATAACTTATTTATGTTTATTTTTTATTTTTGCTCTCTATTAGCCACTGGCTATTGAGCGCGGTTTTTCTTATAAAAAAAGAAAAAGTCGCACATACAAAGTACATGTATCGATTTGGGATCCCACATAATAGTATGGTGTCCATATTTCCACAGTGTGAGGTTCCACTGTAGTATATTATAATAAAGCCTTAGACATGCATTCAGCGTCGTCGTCACTAACACACTTTGTTTAAATTTTATACTTTCAAAAATAATTGTACAACATAGTTATGCATGTGAGAATATGTATCATTACTTGATTTACAGATGAACTACTAGACAGTATGAACATACAATAGTATGTTTGTCCATAATGTACTCTTATTGGTCAGTGAAGTAACTCACGACCACACAAGACACATGTAGCACTACGACCACTCACTGGCAGCTAAAACTGTAGACTTATAGCTAAAAAAGGTAATTCCAAATTTCCTGCAGTTTCAAAAGTAAACACAGAAGAGTAAGCCGATTGTTAAGACTAAAATGAAATCCGTAAGAATAATGACACCAAATATTACAAACAAAATGAATACAATCTTTTTGCGCGGAAACAAGTCTATCCAATAAGAAATGAATTCTGGTTGCCGTCGGTAATATGTAATGATCACAGACAGAGCCAGTACCACCAGAAACAAGACTGCCTTGAGACCAAAGTGAAAGAATAGTAGATACACCATGAAGTTGGGGCTGTTCAGACCACACCCATCTTGAAAAAAGAGCAAACTGAAGGGCATAAAGAAGTCTATAAACAGCACTATAATACACCAAGTCAAGAAGATGCCAGTCAACTGAATATTATAGCATATAAGGAAGGAATCTAGGAACAGCATGACTCCAATTGTTACCATCATCAAGCCTCCGATTACAATATGGACTAAGTTTGCAGTGCAAACTATAGTAAACCTCTTGTCATTAAAAGGAACAAGTGTACCCATCAACATAGCAGTCAAGGCTGCAAAGCCATAACCTATACGATGAAAGTGAATTTTACAAGAATCTTTCCTTGGACGATAATTTGTGATTGATAGCGATTTGATGTAAGGAAAAATGAACAAGACCGCGACTCCAAGCAAAAGTGGACAAGCTGCCAGCATTAGAGCAGCATGTGCCCTCACAAAGCCGCTATGTGGTAAATACACAGCAGTGCCATTATCAAACAGCACATTAATTGAGATAACAGTGATTAATGGAGTCTCTTCGTGTTTGAGGAAGTGTGGTGAGCCACCTTTGTCGCTTATGGCAAGAAAGAGAAAATAAGAATTGTTCAAATCGTAATCATAACCAGGATTAACAGGTGCAATGTAGCGGCTGAATCTACAGGAGAGCTGGCCATCACTATACCTAGCGCGATATGGGCACACACCACGTTGACTGGGGTCCCTTCTGTTAGGAGCATGGAATGGGGCTGGGTTCCAGGCACTCACTACACTAATGTTATCAGTCTGAGGATCTCTCTTACAACCAATCACGTCATCTTCTCCCATCCACTTATCCCTTGAGAACCCAACAGCAACATAGCCATGTGTTGTTGCTGATAAATAGAAATCAGCAAAAGAGGCATTGACAGGATTGCGTCGAACAGCAAGATAATAAGAGCACTGTATAGTGGATGAGCCATTGCAGCCACTAGGAATAGGCAAGGTGAACCAGTATGAGGAATTAGAGTCCTGGTCTGGAGGGCACACTAGCTGACCTGGTCCCTCACTGGGTTCATCTGCTGCTACAGCACTCACTGATAGCACTAGAAGCAGGCTACGTACAAACACTCTCTGAGCCATTGCAACACACAATGAGTAGTGTTGCCTTCACTACCGGTCACCAGACTCACCACATGATCACACTACATCATGCAATCGCCAATACGTGGTTAGGTACTAGCAGAGCATCAAAGTATTGATGAAAAGTTTATTTTTTTGCACAAAAGACAAGTTAATTACGTAAAATACACAACAGCTTTTTAAAAATTGGGGTACACAACTTAGATATTTACACAATGTAAAGGAATTGTTGTAACACACAGCATTAGTTGAAGTAGCCAAGGTCAGGGCTGACTAAAATCAAACCCATCATCACTAATATCACAACTACACCAAAATTAGTAAGAAAATGAGACACATCACAACAAACCATGCCCATCTGCGCTGACAAGCACGAGCATGATAATTACCATTCTGTCTTCTCAAGCAACAGCATACTATGCAACAATTGGTAAATAACCGAAAAGGCTTCAAGGAGGCTAAAACTAATTTCATAAATGCAATAGAAAATGCCAAAATCACAAAGATTAAGTTGTCATTCAATGGATTAACTGGGGCAGATCCAGTCTGAAACAACACCAAACCAATTATAAGATTGGTCCCAGCCAATACACCAGCACCAATCACAAAAAATGTGAATGTGAATACAGTAATACATAATGGAACTTTCCGGGTGCAGAATGGTGGAACAATTAAATGAAGTAAGAACAGACAAGTCGCCATAATAAGCGGTATGATGAATCCTATTACAGCATGAGCAACGTTCATTCCATAAATAGATGAGATCAGACCAGGTGGATGGTTGTCCTTGTTTGCAATTATGACAAGAAGTAGTCCAATTGCCATGACAACAATTGTTGCAATGCTCACTTTTCGAATACTCTGAAACCACCAGTCTTTCCTTGAAAGATCACTATTTTCTTTTCTTAAAGATATAGATGCGAACAGAAGTAGCACTATATAAATCAATAACCAAGCAAGCATCATTACTACGCCATGTGCCTTGATGAGACCACCACGAGGAATATAGCCAGCATTAGTGGTGCCATTATGAAGCACATTGATAGGATAATAGCTAACATGCGGAGTTTCCTCGTGTTTGAGGAAGTGTGGCGAGCCACCTTCATCACTTCTAGCATAAAAGAGATAGTAAGAATTGTTCAAATCGTAATCATAACCAGGATTAACAGGTGCAATGTAGCGGCTGAATCTACAGGAGAGCTGGCCATCACTATAGCTAGTGAGATACTGGCACACACCACGTTGACTGGGGTCCCTCTCATTAGGAGCATGCCATGGGGCTGGGTTCCAGGCACTCACTACACTAATGTTACCAGTCTGAGGATCTCTCTTACAACCAATCACGTCATCTTCTCCCATTAGACTATCCTTAGAGAACCCAACAGCAACATAGCCATGTGTTGTTGCTACAAAATAAAAATCAGCAAAAGAGCCATTGAAAGGATTGCGCCGAACAGCAAGATAATAGAAGCACTCCTCAGTTGGTGATTTCTGACAGTCATTAGGAACGGATAAAGTGAACCAGTATGAGTAAAGAGGATTCTGGTCTGGAGGGCACACTAGTTGACCTGGTCCCTTGCTGAGTTCATCTGCTGCTACAGCACTCACTGATAGCACCAAGAGTATATAATATAGAGAGAGTATCGAACGCCGTATAGGGCGGTTGCAATTACGTAATATTAATGAGTCACAATGACGTCAATTTACTTCCGGGTGGCAAAAGCAGTTTAATTTTCGCCGCCTAGAAGCTCAAAATGGCGCAGTTCGCGGAGCAATCGCAACTGTCTGATGTGTTTTATAAGCTCGATGCAAAGCACAAAGCCCGGTATCATGAAAAAATATCGATGATAAGAAATGAAGATCCCTACTCGCTGAAAAAGTCTGACTTATCCAAGGATACATCTCTATTGCCCTCTCTAAGGTACGCGCAGTTGGCGCCCAGATTAAGTTAATAACCGCAGATCTTTCTGTCTATTTCAGCTACCCAGATATCGTAGTGTATTTGCTTTACACCACCAGTTTTGCGACACTAGAGGAGGTAAAAAATTACAAAAGCCTGCAGAGCTACAAGTACTTTACGTGTGGTTGGGTGCTGGAATCTGTGTGGAAGAGATATCCTGAGGAAGAGATTGTGCTAGTCATGGGGAAGGTCAGGCACAGCTATGCAGCAAACAAGCCACCTCTTCGACCATGGGTACTGATCAATTGCAGTGGAGAAATTCTTGTGGCACACTGCACCTGCATGGCTGGACTCGCTGAAACCTGCTCCCATGTAGGAGCTCTACTCCACTGGGTGGAAGCTGCTGTCAGGATAAGTTCGAACATTTCCTGTACGTCCAAAGAGAATGCTTGGATGCCAGCTCCAACAGAACACATCCCAAGTTTAGAACTCACTGAGATCAATTTTTCACATCCTAGACTCAGCAGCCAATGTTGCAGTACTAGTACAGTGTCAACTACATCCTTTTTTCAACCGTCACAGTCCGAAATTGAAAGTTTCTTTCAATCGATCTCTCTAGAGCAGCAAAACAAGCCAATAATTCTGTCACTCATTCCACCTTACAACGACAGCTTTGCTTGCTCTAGTGATCATCTGCCTCCATTGCTACAAAGCTTGTACAATCCTGCTTACTTGGTCTATGACTACTCTCAGCTAGTCGAATTAGCTGAGGAGCAATTCTCATCTGCAGATGTCTCTCCTGTAATGGTAAATCATCTTGTTGACCTTACATTACGCCAATCAAACTCAGCAAGTTGGTTTCGGTATCGAGCTGGGAGAGTTACCGCTTCTCGATTCAGGCAAGTCCTACACACAGATCCCCAAAAGCCATCTCTATCACTGCTGAAAAGCATTTGCTATCCAGAGGTGAACAGATTTAGCACAAGAGCAACCAAATGGGGATGTAAACATGAAAAAGATGCTCTCTTAGCATACAAAAAACAGTCGCTAAAATTGCACCAAGAAATGTCAGTCACTCCCACCGGCTTTCATATTCATCCAAAGCACCCATTTCTGGGTGCAACACCTGATGCTCTTGTAAACTGCAAATGCTGTGGGTCAGGAACTGTGGAGGTCAAGTGCCCACTCTGTGCAGAACAGTCATCCTTTGAAGACGCAGTTACCAATGGTACTTTTTGTCTCGAAAAGCAGGCAGATGGCGTGTACTACCTCAAAAAAAACACTCTTATTACTACCAGTGCCAGCTACAAATGTTTGTCACAGGATTCATGTATTGTGACTTTGTCGTATGGTCCAGTGATGAACTACACATTGAGCGTATCACAGTTGACAAACAACTCATCCAGGCCGCCTTACCAGTTGCAGAAGGTTTTGTGAAACTGTGCGTTCTTCCAGAGCTATTGGGAAAGTGGTACACCAGAACACAGCCTCCCCGTGATCTCGCACCTTTGCAAACAGAAGAAGATAAAGGGAATTGGTGTAGCTGTAAAGAGTGCAAAGGTGGTGAAATGGTTGCTTGCGACAACAAGTCTTGCTTGACAGTCTGGTTTCACCTTGAGTGTGTAGGACTCACTGCTGTGCCCCGGGGCAAATGGTATTGTCCTACATGTAAGTGTGCTAAGAAGAAAACTAGTAAGTAGGATCTGTTTGCTGACTATGCACATGTGGTTGTGACACTTGTATTATTGTACATGTTATCATGTAAGTACACATACTTGAGATAATAATAATAATGATTATCTGTCAGTTATGTGGAAACTGACAGATAATCATAGAGAGTCAATCATAGAGTCAATCATAGAGTCAATGAAAGGGCACTACTCCCGTGCACACGTTGTTTAGAGCACAGCAAACATGAACTACTGAATCTAGTACTGTAGCACCATTACTCTTTCTAGATGCCAACTCTTTTGGTAGGACACCAGTTGCAGACAGTATTTGAAATCTTTGGCGAACTGTTCCAATGATTCTCTCTACATGAATTCTTACATTTGCCAACTTCCGTGTTGCTTCAACATCTGCAGAGTCAAGCTGATCAAGTCCTCTGGTAAAAGTTGGAATGTCCAAGGTAGCTCCGAATACTGCCATGCTGTCACTAACGTCAAAGCCCCTGTCAGCTAGGACAACATCTCCATGCATTAAAAATCTAAGGAATCCTGAGTTTTCAACAATCCACTTGTCTGATGTTCTGCCGCCCCAACCATTTGACAGGTAGCTAACTACTCCTTGTGGTGTAATTCCTATCAAGTACTTAGCTGTATTGTAGTGCTTGTATTGAGACCACGTACACGATTTGGCTAACAGATCAGAAGGCTTCTCTATATACAGCTCAAAGCAGTCAATAATCGAAGTTACCTTTAGGCCATAATTGGGTCTGAAGCAGAATGGCATGGTTTTTTGTAATGATGGACGATCTGGCCAGAATATAAGAAAAGACAACCGAGTACTCATTGCATCGATCCATTTTGCAAATACTCTACCTACTGTTGACTTACTGATGCCAAATCTGAACCCAAGGTCAAAGTTGCTAGAGTTGAGTCTTAGTTTCATAAGAGTAAGAGTAAAAGCTTCAAAATTAGACAGCTTGCTGATCTTTGACTCAGGAATAACAGAGGCTACCAAATCGAATACAGCCATTAAGACAGTGAAACTGGTGAGACCTGTGTAAAACCGAAGAACCTTATCATTGTCACGCAGAGTTCTGAGGTCTGGGTAGCCCTTGGGTACACGATCAGATTCCTTTTGCTGCGCCGTGAGTACTGATTCTTGAATGCGAAGCTGGTGATCGATTTCAAGAGCATGCAGATCATTAACAGTTGTGTCTGTTTGACAAGCTATGTCAATGCCTGCATGACACACAACTGACACTGCAGCAGCATCACCATCCTGTTGGTTTTCTTCCTCTTCTTGATCTACTAGCTCTGGCTCACTTTCGATTACAATTGCATCCTGCTGTTTGCTAGCCTCCTTTTCTATCCTCATGTTTTCTATTCTTTCCTTCCTCTTCTTCACTGAAAGGTATTTTTCTAGAGCCTCTTCAGCCTGCCGCTTTTTACGAGGTTCAGTATAGGCAAACAAAGACGGTACAAAAGCAGGAGACAATGGATCATCACTTCTTTTGCCTACAGAACAATCATGCATGTAGAATGATATTACTGATTTTTGCAGTAGTCTCGTCGTGTTCGATACTTACCTCCTACGAAGTGTTCACTACAGATCCGTGTAGAAGCACTAGGTTTGAACTCTTTGCGCTTGATGGCATTGATCCATTGAGCTTTCTTGGCCTCGTTCGTTGGAAATCGGTAAAACTGCACTCCTTTTTCTCGTGTTTCTTTGACGTCTCTGTTAGTGCAGCTATAAGCGCAGCAAGAATGAACCATAGCGAAAAAAACCTTGTATTGATGGTACAAGCTATGCGGTTTGTTTATCTCGGCGTACAGCTGCATTTGCGCCTGCTTAACCGTGTGCGCAACAACGATAAAGGAGTAAAATTCGTATGGAAGACGTGCTGTCGAGTAAGCGTTTTGCCACCCGGAAGTAAAATGACGTAATGTGTGACGTCACGTGCAACCGCCCTATAGCCCCATACAAACACTCTGTGCGAAGTAACGTGACAGGCACGTGATTCTATGACGCAAACAGATCTTGGTCTGCGCTGCCAGGTTGTGACGCAGCGTCACGCCTCCCTCGATCTGATCGATGGCTGAAGCTAGGCTGCACGAGACGCTCGAAGCGAACAGCTGCATAGTCTATGAGGACGCAGCCAACCACGATAAGACGGGCCTGCTTGTCTGTCGAAACGACGTCAAACTGCAGTTTGTCTGCAAACGTTTCCCGTCCAGCTTGCGCATGCAAGACTAGCCACGGTCACCCTGCCGGGATCATCAGGCGGTATCATTCTCTTTGGGACGCATTCTTCGAGTGGACTAGCTGGTCTTTTGGCCATAGAACGCTGTTAGTCGAATAGTAGAGAGAGACAGTGACGTAGTGGGAGTGGTACCATGCAGCGCTGCGTAATAACACGTAATTTTTCTCACGTGCCTGTCACGTTACTTCGCACAGAGTGTTTGTATGGGGCTATACGGCGTTCGATACTCTCTCTATATTATATACTCTTGATAGCACTAGAAGCAGAAAGCACATTCCTTGAGCCATTGCAACACGCAAGATCAGCATTGACAACCTTCACTACCGATCACCACGAGATCACATGATCACACTACATCATGCGATCGCCAATACGTGGTTTGCTACCAGAGTGCATCAAAGTATTGATGAAACCTCATATAAAGCGCAAGTTAGTTATGAATCAATAACGTACAATAACGTAATGGTAACATCATGTAAAGAATCATTGTAGCATGCAGTATTAGTTGAGGTAGCCAAGGTCCAGGGCTGGCTAAAATTAAGGGTGGAAATCCCAAACATCAGGATTACGAATATTTTGGTTTCTACTGTTAGTTGAAGGCTTGGTCAGTCACACTGATCACCCAAGAAAGTCGCCATTCGTCTTGTGGGCGTAGCAAGCCCCACCCAATGACGAAAAGTTGCGTTTCTTTCCTGAGCATGCCACACCCACACAAAAAGTCAGACATAAACTTTGGTAGACAAGGAAGAAACGTATGTATCGGATTTTGCAAAAAGGTCTCTGTCTGTAAGTTACAGAGGGGCGAATATTTAATGAGAACACACGATTTCGGCAAAAATCCCCTACCAGCAAGAGCGATGGAAGAAGATACATCTCCTTTTGCCAGAGCGCCAAAAAAATGCCACCTGACGCCCTCCCGCCCTCCCCACAACCCACCCACCCCTATGTGGGTCTCTCCTGATTGCCAAGTACGAAATAATTTTGTTCCAAATACGGCAAGTGCTACTGGAGTGTGGGTACACCCATTTTCCTTGTAAAACGGGCAAGTAATAGCCAGGACACTGTAGATTATATTGTGCAAAGGGCAGCAAGAAAGAATAGTTCGGGTTTTCCTGGCTTAAAGCTCTAACTCAGGTTATAAATAGCACAGTAGACAATGAATACCATTATAGTAACTCAACTTTAGCTTTAAGGGTGGAAATCCCAAACATCAGGATTACGAATATTTTGGTTTCTACAGTTAGTTGAAGGCTTGGTCAGTCACACTGATCACCCAAGAAAGTCGCCATTCGTCTTTTGGGCGTAGCAAGCCCCACCCAATGACGAAAAGTTGCGTTTCTTTCCTGAGCATGCCACACCCACACAAAATGTCAGACATAAACTTTGGTAGACAAGGAAGAAACGTATGTATCGGATTTTGCAAAAAGGTCTCTGTCTGTAAGTTACAGAGGGGCGAATATTTAATGAGAACACACGATTTCGGCAAAAATCCCCTACCAGCAAGAGCGATGGAAGAAGATACATCTCCTTTTGCCAGAGCGCCAAAAAAATGCCACCTGACGCCCTCCCGCCCTCCCCACAACCCACCCACCCCTATGTGGGTCTCTCCTGATTGCCAAGTACGAAATAATTTTGTTCCAAATACGGCAAGTGCTACTGGAGTGTGGGTACACCCATTTTCCTTGTAAAACGGGCAAGTAATAGCCAGGACACTGTAGATTATATTGTGCAAAGGGCAGCAAGAAAGAATAGTTCGGGTTTTCCTGGCTTAAAGCTTAAATTTAACCCACCATCACTGTAATCAGTACCGAACATCAAGTTTAGTAAGAAAATGCAACAAATCAAAACCTATCAGCGCTGACAAGTGTGATAAACACTATTTTGCCTTTTCAAGCAATACCGTACTTTGATTCACGAGTGCAATCTGTCTGTTCAAAGGTGAATTTCAACGTTTTTCATGGATCTGTATCACTGCATGGCTGATTTCAGTTCAGTAATCATATTCAACCGTTTTCTCAATTCTACATCAAATTTTTATCTAAAACTCTAAACTGGCCGTGGCCGCATTTACCACAAGATCATACTGAAGTCAACTACTGTACACAACTACATGTATGATTATTGAAACAGTCTATTCACTGTTCACTAAGAATGTACGCTACTACAGTCACACAGTTTGTGCTACACTGTACATTATACTGTAGCTAACTGAAAATCTTTCCATTCTCGAGCAGTTTCAAGGGTTGATAGAGAACAGGATGACAAGTGTTAGGACAGAAACGACATTGACAAAAAAGACAACGGCAAATACTCCGATCAAGAAGCCCACAACTTTCCTGAAATTTTGCAGACTCCAATTCGATTCTGACCAATGGTAACATATAAAGTCTATATACAAAGCCAGTATCACTAAAAGCAAGACCAGCTTAATAACCAGGTGAACAATTAGCACATCAACTACAAAGTCAGGTCTATCGGGACCACAGCCATCTTGAGACAGTAGCAAACTCAATGGAATAAAGAAGTCTTCAATCATCAGCACAAAACACCAAACCAAGAAGACATAGGTCAACTGAAAATTGAAGCACACAAGGAAGCAGTCAAGCAGCACCATAGCTAATATAGTTACCAGCATTAAGCTTCCAATCCCAATATGGAGTTTGCCTGCAGTACACAAAATACTTGTATTGCCAACAACAGCAAACAGCGTACTGAGCACCATAAAACATATGATTCCAATGCCTAGTGTTATGCGTAACAAATGCCAAATATCCTTCCTTGGAAGATAATTTTGAATTGATATCGACTTTATTAAAGGAACACCAAACAAGACAACAAATCCATACAAGAACGGGCAAGCTAACAACATCATGGCGCCATGTGCTTTAACCAATGCACTACGTGGCTTGTGAACAGCAGCACTGTTATCAAACAGCACATTAATTGAGATATCACTGATAAATGGAGTCTCTTCGTGCTTGAGGAAGTGTGGTGAGCCACCTTTGTCGCTTATGGCAAGAAAGAGATAGAAAGAATTGTTTAAGTCGTAATCATAACCAGGATTAACAGGTGCAATGTAGCGGCTGAATCTACAGGAGAGCTGGCCATCACTATAGCTAGTGTGATACTGGCACACACCACGTTGACTGGGGTCCCTTTTGTTAGGAGCATGCCATGGGGCTGGGTTCCAAGCACTCACTACACTAATGTTACCAGTCTGAGGATCTCTCTTACAACCAATCACGTCATCTTCTCCCATCCACTTATCTCTCGAGAACCCAACAGCAACATAGCCTTGTGTTGTTGCTGATAAATGAAAATCAGCAAAAGAGCCATTGACAGAATTGCGCCGAACAGCAAGATAATAAGAGCACTGTACAGCTGATGATTTATTGCAGCCACTAGGAATAGGCAAAGTGAACCAGTATGAGGAATTAGAGTCCTGGTCTGGAGGGCACACTAGTTGACCTGGTCCCTCACTGGGTTCATCTGCTGCTACAGCACTCACTGATAGCACTAGAAGCAGGCTACGTACAAACACTCTCTGAGCCATTGCAACACACAATGAGTAGTGTTGCCTTCACTACCGGTCACCACGAGATCACATGATCACACTACATCATGCAATCGCCAATACGTGGTTTGGTACTAGCAGAGCATCAAAATATTGATAAAATGTTGTTTTTTTTTGCATGAGAGACAAGTTGGTGATTTCGTATAAAACAGTACAGCGTATAAAAAATTGGGGTACACTACTACACAATCAATGTACAGGAATTGTTGTAACACACAGCATTAGTTGAAGTAGCCAAGGTCAGGGCTGGCTAAAATTAAAGCCATCACCACTAACATCACAACTACACCAAAAATTAGTAAGAAAATGAGACATATCACAACAAACCATGCCCATCTGCGCTGACAAGCACGAGCATGATAATTACCATTCTGTCTTCTCAAGCAACAGCATACTATGCAACAATTAGTAAAGATCCGGAACAGCCTCAAATAGAATAAAAATAATTTCATAAATGCAATAGAAAATGCCAAAATCACAAAGATTAAGTTGTCATTCAATGGATTAACTGGGGCAGATCCAGTCTGAAACAACACCAGACCAATTATAAGATTGGTCCCAGCCAATACACCAGCACCAATCACAAAAAATGTGCACGTGACTACAGTAATAGACAATGGAACTTTCCGGGTGCAGAATGGTGGAACAATGAAATGAAGTAAGAACAGATAAGTCGCCATAATAAGCGGTATGATGAATCCTATTACAGCATGAGCAACGTTCATTCCATAAATAGAAGAGATCAGACCAGGTGGATGGTTGTCCTTGTTTGCAATTATGACAAGAAGTAGTCCAATTGCCATGACAACAATTGTTGCAATGCTCACTTTTCGAATACTCTGAAACCACCAGTCTTTCCTTGAAAGATCATTATTTTCTTTTCTTAAAGATATAGATGCGAACAGAAGTAGCACTATATAAATCAATAACCAAGCCATCATCATTACTACGCCATGTGCCTTTATGAGACCACCACGAGGAATATAGCCAGCATTAGTGGTGCCATTATGAAGCACATTGATAGGATAATAGCTAACACGCGGAGTTTCCTCGTGTTTGAGGAAGTGTGGCGAGCCACCTTCATCACTTCTAGCATAAAAGAGATAGTAAGAATTGTTCAAATCATAATCATAGCGAGGATTAACAGGTGCAATGTAGCGGCTGAATCTACAGAAAATTCGACCATCACTATAGCTAGTGCGATACGGGCACACACCACGTTGACTGGGGTCCCTTATGTTAGGAGCATGCTGGGCTGGGTTCCAGGCACTCACTACACTAATTTCACCAGTCTGAGGATCTCTCTTACAACCAATCACGTCATCTTCTCCCATTAGACTATCCTTAGAGAACCCGACAGCAACATAGCCTTGTGTTTTTGCTACGAAATAAAAATCAGCAAAAGAGCCATTGACAGGATTGCGTCGAACACCAAGATAATAGAAGCACTCCTCAGTTGGTGATTTCTGGCAGTCATTAGGAACGGATAAAATGAACCAGTATGAGTAAAGAGGATTCTGGACAGGAGGGCATACTAGTTGACCTGGTCCCTTGCTGAGTTCATCTGCTGCTACAGCACTCACTGATAGCACTAGAAGCAGAAAGCACATTCTTTGAGCCATTGCAACACGCAATATCAGCATTGACAACCTTCACTACCGGTCACCACGAGATCACATGATCACACTACATCATGCGATCGCCAATACGTGGTTTGCTACCAGAGTGCATCAAAGTATTGATAAACCTCATAATTTTACAAGAAATTAAAAAGATTTCTATCGAAATCAAAAGGATGTAGGGTTGTGTAATCTACCACTGGTTCACAATGTAAACTAACAAGGAACAAGCATGGAATGGTAACACGATTGACTTGCTAACAGACCATAGATCCCTACATCAGTGGCTGCTATGGTTGACCTAGTTGCTGTTGACTGCTGACACTTGGCGTGCATTCAGCTTGTGCACAGCCACTGATGTAGGGATCTATGGTCTGTTAGCAAGTCAATCGTGTTACCATTCCATGCTTGTTCCTTGTTAGTTTACATTGTGAACCAGTGGTAGATTACACAACCCTACATCCTTTTGATTTCGATAGAAATCTTTTTAATTTCTTGTTTGTGTCCTTTTTACTTTTTAGTGAAGTGCAGTTCAATATCATGAACGTACTGAGCCGTCTTTGTTTCCACCATTAATTTAGTTTTCTTGTTGTTGATGGCTTTTCTTTATTATTAACAATTTTAAACATGTAGCTAAAAATAATTTTATGCTGTACATGTCAGCTCGCCTACGCATACATGCATGAATTAAAGTGCATATGAGCCCCGCCCACACTAGTTTGTAGATCTGTACGGCGGTTATAATTATCTGGCAAGCGCAGAATGGTGATCCTGTACGATCAGACGATCTTACCGTTCTTCGAAGACTCCAGACAGATATGTATTCTCCGTGATCCATACCGCGCGCCGGGCGCGGAGATACTCAAGGTAGTGCTTGGTCACGTGCGCTAACCACTGCTTGGTCACGTGCGTATTGCGCAATAACAATAATGGCGTCTAACACTTAGCTGACAATGGATCACGATCGAGAACTCGCGGAATGTATATCACCGTTTCGCTAAAAACAAAGTTCAAAAGGCACCTGCCAGAAGAATTTCACGACTGTTCATGGGTGTTTTGGTCTCGGCACTGCTCGCGTAAAGGCGCTAGGCGCGCTGAAGAAGAAAGAAGAAGAAGAAGAAGAAAACGAAGATGACGAAAGTCGATTTTGACCGTTTCCAGGTTCGTCACTTTAGCAACAACTTCGAGCGATCTCCTTGCTACTGTAAGATGGGGCAACGCCAGAGAGCAGATCTAAGTGTCTTTGGACGTATAAATTCACCACTTGGCGAAATATCAGCGTTTGAACGCTAATACATTGTATTTAGCCGCCATCTTGTTTTTCCGTTCAACCCTACATAGGGAGGCACTACCGTCCCTCCCTAATAAAGCGCAATGAGAGACAAGTTAGTTACGAATCCAGCGGTACAATAACGTAATGGTTACATCATGTAAAGAATCATTGTAGCATGCAGTATTGGTTGAGGTAGCCAAGGTCAGGGCTGGCTAAAATTAAAGCTTAAATTTAACCCACCATCACTGTAATTAGTACCGATCATCAAGTTTAGTAAGAAAAAGCAACAAGTCAAAACTAGGCGTCTGCACTGACAAGTGTGATAAACACCATTTTGCCTTTCCAAGAAATAGCGTACTTTGCATCACGTGTGCAGTCTGTCTGTTCAAAAGTAAATTCCAACATTTTTCAACGATATTTCACAGTCTGTATGGCTGATTTCAGTTCCGTAATCACATTCAACTGTTTTCATTCTACATCAACTAAAACTCTAAACTGGCAATGGCCGTATTTAGTACAAGATCATACTGAAGTCAAATACTGTTCACAACTACATGTATGATTATTGAAACAGTCTATTCACTGTTCACTAAGAATGTACGCTACTACAGTCACACAGTTTGTGCTACACTGTACATTATACTGTAGCTAACTGAAAATCTTTTCATTCTCGTGCAGTTTCAAGGGTTGAAAGAGAACAGGATGACAAGTGTTAGGACAGTAACAACATTGACAAAAAAGACAATTGCAAATACTCCGATCAAGAAGCCCACAACTTTCTTGAAATTTTGCCAATATGAAAGGAGACTCCAATTCGGTTCTGACCAACGGTAACATATAAAGGCTATATACAAAGCCACTATCACTAAAAACAAGACTAGCTTAAGAACCAGGTGAACAATTAGCACATCAATTACAAAGTCAGGTCTATCAGTACCACAGCCATCTTGAGACAGTAGCAAACTGAATGGAATAAAGAAGTCCTCAATCACAAGCACATACCACCAAACCAAGAAGACACAGGTCAACTGAAAATCGAAGCACACAAGGCAGCAGTCAAGCAGCACCATAGCTAATACAGTTACCAGCATTAAGCTTCCTTTCACAACATGGAATATGTTTGCATTACACAAAATACTTGTATTGCCAACAACAGCAAACAGCGTACCAAGCACCATAAAACATATGATTCCAATGCCTAGTGTTATGCGTAACAAATGCCAAATATCCTTCCTTGAAAGATAATTTTGAATTGATATTGACTTTATTAAAGGAACACCAAACAAGACAACAAATCCATACAAGAACGGGCAAGCTAATAACATCATGGCGCCATGTGCTTTAACCAGTGCACTACGTGGCTTTTGACCAGCAGTGCTGTTATCATGAAGCACATTGATAGGGGAATGGCTGATTATTGGAGTCTCCTTGTGTTTGAGGAAGTGCGGTGAGCTCCCATTGTCACTTCTGGTAAGAAAGAGATAGTAAGAATTGTTCAAGTCGTAATCACGACCAGGATTAACAGGTGCAATGTAGCGGCTGAATCTACAGGAGAGCTGGCCATCACTATAGCTAGTGTAATACTGGCACACACCACGTTGACTGGGGTCCCTTATGTTAGGAGCATGCTGTGGGGCTGGGTTCCAGGCACTCACTACACTAATGTTACCAGTCTGAGGATCTCTTTTACAACCAATCACGTCATCTTCTCCCATCAGCTTATCCCTCGAGAACCCAACAGCAACATAGCCATGTGCTGTTGCTGATAAATGAAAATCAGCAAAAGAGCCATCGACAGGATTGCGTCGAACAGCAAGATAATAAGAGCACTGTATAATGGGTGATTTATTGCAGTCACTAGGAATAGGCAAAGTGAACCAGTATGAGGAATTAGAGTCCTGGTCTGGAGGGCACACTAGTTGACCTGGTCCCTCACTGAGTTCATCTGCTGCTACAGCACTCACTGCTAGCACTAGAAGCAGGCTACGTACAAACACTCTCTGAGCCATTGCAACACACATGAGTAGTGTTGCCTTCACTACCGGTCACCAGACTCACCACAAGATCACATGATCACACTACATCATGCAATCGCCAATACGTGGTTTGGTACTAGCAGAGCATCAAAGTATTGACGAAAAGTTTATTTTTACGTGAGAGACAAGTTAATGATTACGTATAATACAGTACAGCTTATAAAAAATTGGGGTACACTACTACACAATGTACAGGAATTGTTGTAACACACAGCATTAGTTGAAGTAGCCAAGGTTAGGGCTGACTAAAATTAAACCCATTACCACTAACGTCACAACTGCATCAAAAATTAGTATGAAAATGAAACACGTCACAACAAAGCATACCCATCTGCGCTGACAAGCATGAGCATGATAACTACCATTGTGTCTTTTCAACCAACAACTGGTTAAGACGCAAAACAGCTTCAAAAAGTAAAAAACTGTTTTTATAAATGAAAAAGAAAGTACCAAAATCGCAAAGATTAAGTTGTCATTCATTGGATTAACTGGGGCAGATCCGGTCTGGAACAACACCAGACCGATTAAAAGATTGGTCGCAACCAATACACCAGCACCAATCGCAAGAAGTGAGCATGTGCGTACAGTAATAGAAAATGGAACTTTCCGGGTGCAGAATGGTGGAACAATGAAATGAAGCAAGAACAGACAAGTCGCCATAATAAGCGGTATGATGAATCCTATTACAGCATGAGCAACGTTCATTCCATAAATAGATGAGATCAGACCAGGTGGATGGTTGTCCTTGTTTGCAATTATGACAAGAAGTAGTCCAATTGCCATGACAACAATTGTTGCAATAATCACTTTTCTAATACTCTGAAAACACCAGTCTTTTCTTGAAAGATCATTACTAATTTCTTTTCTTAAATATGCAGATGCGAACAGAAGTGGCACTACGTAAATCAACAACCAAGCAAGCATCATTAGTACACCATGTGCCTTGATAAGACCACCACGAGGAATATAGCCAGCATTAGTAGTGTTATCATGAAGCACATTGACAGGGAAATAGCTAACACGTGGAGTTTCCTCGTGTTTGAGGAAGTGTGGTGAACCACCTTCATCACTTCTAGCATAAAAGAGATAGTAAGAATTGTTCAAATCGTAATCATAGCGAGGATTAACAGGTGCAATGTAGCGGCTGAATCTACAGAAAATTCGACCATCACTATAACTAGTGTGATGCTGGCACACACCACGTTGACTAGGGTCCCTTCTGTTAGGAGCATGCCATGGGGCTGGGTTCCAGGCACTCACTACACTAATGTTACCAGTCTGAGGATCTCTCTTACAACCAATCACGTCATCTTCTCCCATTAGACTATCCTTAGAGAATCCAACAGCAACATAGCCTTGTGTTTTTGCTACGAACTAAAAATCCGCAAAAGAGCCATTGACAGGATTGCGTCGAACAGCAAGATAATAGAAGCACTCCTCAGTTGGTGATTTCTGGCAGTCATTAGGAACGGATAAAGTGAACCAGTATGAGTAAAGAGGATTCTGGACTGGAGGGCACACTAGTTGACCTGGTCCCTCACTGGGTTCATCTGCTGCTACAGCACTCACTGATAGCACTAGAAGCAGAAAGAACATTCTCTGAGCCATTGCAACACGCAATAACAGCATTGACAACCTTCACTACCGATCACCACAAGACCACATGATCACACTACATCATGCGATCGCCAATACGTGGTTTGGTACTAGCAGAGCATCAAAGTATTGATGAAACTTCATATATAGTGCAATGAGAGACAAGTGAGTTATGAATTGATAACGTACAATAACGTAATGGTTACATCACGTAAAGAATCATTATTGTAGCATGCAGTATTAGTTGAGGTAGCCAAGGTCAGGGCTGGCTAAAATAATTTATCAAAGCTTAAATTTAATCCACCATCACTGACATAAGTACCAAATATTAATTTTAGTAAGAAAATGCAACAAATTAAAACCTATCAGCGCTGACAAGTGTGATAAACACTATTTTGCCTTTTCAAGCAATAGCGTACTTTGCATCACGAGTGCAATCTGTCTGTTCAAAGGTGAATTTCAACGTTTTTCATGGATCTGTATCACTGTATGGCTGATTTCAGTTCCGTAATCATATTCAACCGTTTTCATTTCTACATCAAATTTTTATCTAAAACTCTAAACTGGCAATGGCCGCATTTAGTACAAGATCATACTGAAGTCAAATACTGTTCACAACTACACATATGATTATTGAAACAGTCTATTCACTGTTCACTAAGAATGTACGCTACTACAGTCACACAGTTTGTGCTACACTGTACATTATACTGTAGCTAACTGAAAATCTTTCCATTCTCGAGCAGTTTCAAGGGTTGAAAGAGAACAGGATGACAAGTGCTAGGACAGTCACAACATTGAAAGAAAAGACAATTGTAAATACTCCGATCAAGAAGCCCAGGAGACTCCCATTCGATCCTGACCAACTGTAACATACAAAGGCTATATACAAAGCCAGTATCACTAAAAACAATACCAGTTTAATAACCAGGTGAGCAATTAGCACATGAATGACAAAGTCAGGTCTATCAGGACCACAGCCATCTTGAGACAGTAGCAAACTGAAGTCCTCAATCACCAGCGCAGCACACCAAACCACGAAGACACAGGTCAACTGAAAATCGAAGCACACAAGGAAGCAGTCAAGCAGCACCATAGCTAATACAGTTACCAGCATTAAGCTTCCAATCCCAATATGGAATTTGTCTGCAGTACACAAAATAATAGAATTGCCAACAACAGCAAACAGCGTACTAAGCACCATAAAACATATGATTCCAATGCCTAGTGTTATGCGTAACAAATGCGAAATATCCTTCCTTGAAAGATAATTTTGAATTGATATCGACTTTACTAAAGGAACACCAAACAAGACAACAAATCCATACAAGAACGGGCACACTAACAACATTATGGCGCCATGTGCTTTAACCAATGCACTACGTGGCTTGTGAACAGCAGTACTGTTATCATGAAGCACATTGATAGGGGAACGGCTGATTATTGGAGTCTCCTTGTGTTTGAGGAAGTGTGGTGAGCTCCCATTGTCACTTCTGGCAAGAAAGATAAAGTAAGAATTGTTCAAATCGTAATCATAGCCACGATTAACAGGTGCAATGTAGCGGCTGAATCTACAGGAGAGCTGGCCATCACTATAGCTAGTGTGATACTGGCACACACCACGTTGACTAGGGTCCCTTATGTTAGGAGCATGCTGTGGGGCTGGGTTCCAGGCACTCACTACACTAATGTTACCAGTCTGAGGATCTCTCTTACAACCAATCACGTCATCTTCTCCCATCAGCTTATCCCTCGAGAACCCGACAGCAACATAGCCTTGTGTTGTTGCTGATAAATGAAAATCAGCAAAAGAGCCATTGACAGGATTTCGCCGAATAGCAAGATAATAAGAGCACTGCACAGTTGATGATTTATTGCAGCCACTAGGTATAGGCAAGGTGAACCAGTACAAAGAACTGGAGTGCAGGTCTGGAGGGCATACTAGCTGACCGGGTCCGTCACTGAGTTCATCTGCTGCTACAGCACTGACTATTAACACTAGAAGCAGAATACACACCCTTTGAGCCATTGCAACACACAGCAATTCTGTGCACCTTCACTACCGGTCACCCGCAAGAGACCTCATGATCACATTACATCACGCCCTTGCCAACAAGTAGTTTTGGTACTAGGAGGAAGGGACCCTAGATACAAACAATGTAAGTATCGTCTAATATCACATACTACCATACAAAATTTTATTGCCTAAGAACAAAAGTAAGAAATGAAACAAGCATGTCAAGCAGTACTATGTATCAACAGATCTAGATTCAACTTTAGTACATGTAGAATAATGTTAAATGACATTATATCAGTACTTGTAAAAACTGTTATGATATACTGTCTCTGAATGTTGTTTACTCTGAGCCATTGCAACACGGCAACCTTCACTACCGATCACCACGAGATCACATGATCACACTACATCATGCAATCGCCAATACGTGGTTTGCTACCAGAGTGCATCAAAGTATTGATAAAACCTCATAACTTCATAATTGATCAAAACTTCATATCATGTCTCTCATTGCGCTTTAGGAGAGACAGGTTAGTTGTGAATCTTGAGGTACAGTAACGTAATGGTTACATCATGTAAAGAATCATTGTAGCATGCAGTGTTAGTTGAGGTAGCCAAGGTCAGGGCTGGCTAAAATTAAAGCTTAAATTTAACCCACCATCACTGTCATTAGTACCGAACATCAAGTTTAGTAAGAAAAAGCAACAAGTCAAAACTAGGCGTCTGCGCTGACAAGTGTGATAAACACCATTTTGCCTTTCCAAGAAATAGCGTACTTTGCATCACGAGTGCAGTCTGTCTGTTCAAAGGTGAATTCCAACATTTTTCAACGATATTTCACAGTCTGTATGGCTGATTTCAGTTCCGTAATCACATTCAATAGTTTTCATTCTACATCAACTAAAACTCTAAACTGGCAGTGGCCGTATTTAGTACAAGATCATACTGAAGTCAAATACTGTACACAACTACATGTATGATTATTGAAACAGTCTATTCACTGTTCACTAAGAATGTACGCTACTACAGTCACACAGTTTGTGCTACACATTATACTGTAGCTAACTGAAAATCTTTTCATTCTCGTGCAGTTTCAAGGGTTGATAGAGAATAGGATGACAAGTGTTAGGACAGTAACAACATTGAAAGAAAAGACAACTGCAAATACTCCGATCAAGACGCCCACAACTTTATAGAAATTTTGGTAATATGAAAGGAGACTCGGATTCGATTCCGACCAACGGTAAAATTGAGACAGCAGCAAACTAAATGGAATAAAGAAGTCCTCAATCATCAGCACAACACACCAAACCAAGAATACACAGGTCAACTGAAAATCGAAGCACACAAGGAAGCAGTCAAGCAGCACCATAGCTAATACAGTTACCAGCATTAAGCTTCCAATCACAACATGGAATATGTCTGCAGTACACAAAATACTTGAATTGCCAACAACAGCAAACAGCGTACTAAGCACCATAAAACATAGGATTCCAATGCCTAGTGTTATGCGTAACAAATGCCAAATATCCTTTCTTGAAAGATAATTTTGAATTGATATTGACTTTATTAAAGGAACACCAAACAAGACAACAAATCCATATAAGAACGGGCAAGCTAACAACATCATGGCGCCATGTGCTTTAACCAATGCACTTTGTGGTTTGTGAACAACAGTACTGTTATCATGAAGCACATTGATAGGAAAATAGCTGATTATTGGAGTCTCCTTGTGTTTGAGGAAGTGTGGTGAGCTCCCATTGTCACTTCTGGCAAGAAAGATAAAGTAAGAATTGTTCAAATCGTAATCATAGCCAGGATTAACAGGTGCAATGTAGCGGCTGAATCTACAGGAGAGCTGGCCATCACTATAGCTAGTGTGATACTGGCACACACCACGTTGACTGGGGTCCCTTCTGTTATGAGCATGCTGGGCTGGGTTCCAGGCACTCACTACACTAATGTTACCAGTCTGAGGATCTCTCTTACAACCAATCACGTCATCTTCTCCCATCAGCTTATCCCTCGAAAACCCGGCCGCAACATAGCCTTGTGTTGTTGCTGATAAATGAAAATCAGCAAAAGAGCCATTGACAGGATTTCGCCGAACAGCAAGATAATAAGAGCACTGCACAGTTGATGATTTATTGCAGCCACTAGGAATAGGCAAGGTGAACCAGTACGAAGAACTGGAGTCCTGGTCTGGAGGGCATACTAGCTGACCTGGTCCCTCACTGAGTTCATCTGCTGTTATAGCGCTCACTATTAACACTAGAAGCAGACTACACACCCTTTGAGCCATTGCAACACACAGCAATTCTGTGCACCTTCACTACCGGTCACCCGCAAGAGACCTCATGATCACATTACATCATGCCCTTGCCAACAAGTAGTTTTGGTACTAGGAGGAAGGGACCCTAGATACAAACAATGTAAGTATCGTCTAATATCACATACTACCATACAAAATTTTATTGCCTAAGAACAAAAGTAAGAAATGAAACAAGCAGTACTATGTATCAACAGATCTAGATTCAACTTTAGTACACGTAGAATAATGTTAAATGACATTATATCAGTACTTGTAAAAACTGTTATGATATACTGTCTCTGAATTTTGTTTACTCTGAGCCATTGCAACACGGCAACCTTCACTACCGATTACCACGAGACCACATGATTACACTACATCATGCAATCGCCAATACGTGGTTTGCTACCAGAGTGCCTCAAAGTATTTGATAAAATCTCATAACTTCATAATTGATCAGAACTTCATATCATGTCTCTCATTGCGCTTTAGGAGAGATAGGTTAGTTGTGAATCTTGAGGTACAATAACGTAATGGTTACATCATGTAAAGAATCATTGTAGCATGCAGTATTAGTTGAGGTAGCCGAGGTCAGGGCTGGCTAAAATTAAAGCTTAAATTTAACCCACCATCACTGTCTCATTAGTACCGAACATTAATTTTAGTAAGAAAATGCAACAAGTCAAAACTAGGCATACAAGGAGCCCATAAGAGGAAAGAGCGTTCAGCCGCTCCTTGCTAGTCTTCCTAGTCTAGGCTCCTTCGCTCCTTCCATACTTGTAATCTCACAGACTGTGTACATGTAACTTGAAAATTCTGATTTAATGTGAACCATCCAGTCCAGCCTGTGATTATACCACTGCATGTGAACTTCATGTCAGGAATTACAGCCTGTAGACCAGTCCATATTCCTAATGGCATACCTATCTGCGCTGACAAGTGTGATAAACACCATTTCAGTTGCCTTTCCAAGCAATAGCGTACTTTGCATCACGAGTGCAGTCTGTCTGTTCAAAGGTAAATTCAAACATTTTTCAATGATATTTCACAGTCTGTATGGCTGATTTCAGTTCCATAATCATATTCAACCGTTTTCATTCTACATCAACTAAAACTCTAAACTGGCAGTGGCCGCATTTAGTACAAGATCATACTGAAGTCAACTACTGTACACAACTACATGTATGATTATTGAAACAGTCTATTCACTGTTCACTAAGAATGTACGCTACTACAGTCACACAGTTTGTGCTACACATTATACTGTAGCTAACTGAAAATCTTTTCATTCTCGTGCAGTTTCAAGGGTTGAAAGAGAACAGGATGACAAGTATTAGGACAGTAACAACATTGACAAAAAAGACAACTGCAAATACTCCGATCAAGAAGCCCACAACTTTCTTGAAATTTTGGTAATATGAAAGGAGACTCCAATTCGATTCTGACCAATGGTAACATATAAAGGCTATATACAAAGCCAGTATCACCAAAAGCAAGACCAGCTTAAGAACCAGGTGAACAATTAGTACATCAATTAGAAAGTCAGGTCTATCGGGACCACAGCCATCTTGAGACAGCAGCAAACTAAATGGAATAAAGAAGTCCTCAATCATCAGCACATACCACCAAACCAAGAAGACACAGGTCAACTGAAAATCTAAGCACACAAGGCAGCAGTCAAGCAGCACCATAGCTAATACAGTTACCAGCATTAAGCTTCCAATCACAACATGGAATATGTCTGCAGTACACAAAATACTTGAATTGCCAACAACAGCAAACAGTGTACTAAGCACCATAAAACATATGATTCCAATCCCTAGTGTTATGCGTAACAAATGCCAAATATCCTTCCTTGAAAGATAATTTTGAATTGATATCGACTTTATTAAAGGAACACCAAACAAGAAAACAAATCCATACAAGAACGGGCAAACTAACAACATCATGGCGCCATGTGCTTTAACCAGTGCACTACGTGGTTTGTGAACAGCAGTACTGTTATCAAACAGCACTTTAATTGAGATATCACTGATAAATGGAGTCTTATTGTGTTTGAGGAAGTGTGATGAGCTCCCATTGTCACTTCTGGCAAGAAAGATAAAGTAAGAGTTGCTTAAGTCGTAATCACGACCAGGATTAACAGGTGCAATGTAGCGGCTGAATCTACAGGAGAGCTGGCCATCACTATAACTAGTGTGATACGGGCACACACCACGTTGACTGGGGTCCCTTATGTTAGGAGCATGCTGTGGGGCTGGGTTCCAGGCACTCACTACACTAATGTTACCAGTCTGAGGATCTCTCTTACAACCAATCACGTCATCTTCTCCCATTAGACTATCTTTAGAGAATCCAACAGCAACATAGCCTTGTGTTGTTGCTGATAAATGAAAATCAGCAAAAGAGCCATTGACAGGATTGCGTCGAACACCAAGATTATAAGAGCACTGTATAGTTGGTGACTTATTGCAGTCACTAGGAATAGGCAAAACAAACCAGTATGAGGAATTAGAGTCCTGGTCTGGAGGGCACACTAGTTGATCTGGTCCCTCGCTGGGTTCATCTGCTGCTACAGCACTCACTGTTAACACTAGAAGCAGGCTACGTACAAGCACTCTCTGAGCCATTGAGGCAACACACAATGAGTTTTGAAGGCAACACAATGGCAAACAATGTTGCCTTCACTACTGGTAACCACAAGACCACATGATCGAACTACATCACACCCTTGCCAACAAGTAGTTTTGGTACTAGGAGGAAGTGACTCTATATACCAAAAATGTAAGTATCGTCTAATAACACTACCATACAAAATTTTATTGCCTAAGAAATGAAACAAGCAGTACTATGTATAGGATAGATCTATAGATCTATACATGTACATGCAGTATATGCAGACCAGCTACATGTACACCTGTACAGAAGTCACACTATATACCACACCCCCTTGGCAGTAACTATGAGAAAGTGTCATCCACGAAGAATATTCAGAGAATCCACATTACTTATGCAATAATGATGTCAAAAGTTAATGTGAACATCAATGTGTCCTACTATTCATGATCACGGTTGATCAATAGTCATACTGTATAGCTAGAAATTTTGGTGGCTTAAAATTTTGGCAAGTTTGACAAATCGTTAAGCATTCACCAAAATCTGCTTTTCTATTACAGTAATACATGAGCCAGGCGCTGGGCGCCAAAATTAAATTCGTCAAAACAAAAAATCCGGGTCATTCGCCAAAATTTTGACCCTCCAAAATTTCCCACAATACGATAATAATTATTACGATTATTTTATTGTGGTAATAATTATAGTATAATGTTACTTATTACGTTCAAGCAGTCTTATCACTGCCAGTTGATACAGCCAAGGATAGGACTGATATAGTTTTAGTCTCTATGTAATAATGAAGACAATGCAATAATATACATGGCTGCTACCAGCACCAGCTATCATGAACAGAGCTACACTATCCATACAAAGATAGAGTGCACGAACAACAGCAAGTAGATCATTCCTCGGTCCCCTGTCCCGTTACTATTCATGATTAGTAACGTAAGTTGCATAAGAATTTGTAGCATTGGCTTTCAGAAAGAGAGTAATTACGTCACTGAAACAATTCAGTCTAGAAACATAGAGAGGTGTCAAACCATTGTCAGATTGAAGATTTGGAACAGCATTGGATAGCTTTTATAAGGAGGACGATTGTGTCAGTATGATTATTCTGACTAGGGACATTACCATGAATTCTGTGACCAACTAACGTCATTAAAGTACTGTACCATTCTTCAATGCTTTCGACCCAGCTGCCATCTTAAATCGCGGTCACCAGGAGTGCACCTGCAGTCACCCCTTCATGTTATTGCCTAGCTGAGACCATAAGCAAAACAAACATTAAACAAGTGTACAAACCTCTTAAAGAAAATGAATATCATCTTTTGTTCTCCAATTCACAGTATGTATGCAATTCTCATTGTGCTCAAGTACAAAGTCTTATTCAGATAATTTTTCTTCAGTCATGGCTACTAACAGCATCATTCTTCTTCTAGTGCTCAGCATCTCATGTCTATGTTCAACAAGAGATGTCTACATTCAGCCGTCTGAAGATGAACACTGTCCTGGTACTCCTTGTTACAACGTTACTACTTTTGGAAAGATGGCTGATAGCTTCTCTAACTCTTCTGGTTTGGTTGTCCATTTCTTGGAGGGAACTCACTTGTTGAATCTTCAGGAACTAGTGGTGTTCAAGAACCTGACTAAAGCTGTGTTTGAAGGTGATGGGAGAATGGAGCAGGGATTTCATGAGACTGTCTGGCAGTCTACAGTGGTCATCAAGTGTACTGAACACTCCAGTACTGGTATCGCTTTTGTTAATAGCTCCAACATCACCTTCAGGTACATTACCATCACTAACTGTGGGGCTGACATGACACGTTTCTGTCAGACAAACCTTTTTGGCAATGGCAGTCTTGGATATTTTAAAACTGGCTACACTATTACAATCGATCATGTTTCTATTCAGAATGGGACAGGTAATGGTCTTTTAATCGAAACTGATGGAGTTGATCTGGCAATCACTGATTCCTCATTTGCACAAAATTACATTTATGGCGACTTTGATGGAGGTAACATAGCAATCTTTTACACTGACCCACCCACTTGTGACCCTCGAAATCAGGTTTACAATGTGGTCATTTTAAACACAAATGTGTCATTTGGAGATAGCGAGTTAGTATATAATGCAGGTATATTGATTGATTTGCTTCAAAGATCCTTTAGCGTTGGCATTTTATTCGATTCAATTGTAGCATATGGCAACAAAGGATATGGAAACATAGTTATTTATGCTGTGCAACACGACGTGTCCACTTATAATCTAACAATCAACAATTCACTAAGCTTTGGTGCAAACGGTCAAGGTTTAAAGATTTTATCTACGCAAGATAATTACAGACAGTGCCAGACAGCTCAAAGTGATTTTTTTGAATTCGCAATCGTTATTGTCAACAGCAAGTTCAATCACAACAACATTACTGGTGTTGATGCAGTCTTGTCAATTGATCTAATTGGTGTGAAGTTCACAGCAAGAGTAATCATAAACTCTACAGAAATTTGTCACAACATTGGAATAGGCTTAGCCATGCATTTTTTTTCCTACAAATATCAGAGCCAATTCTTCGTTACACTAAATAATTTTATAGTTGACAACAACGTTTGGATATATCAGGTTGATGTACAATCAGCCATAACTGCACTCTTCGTGACTACCCTTGTGCTAGCAAATGTGAGTATTACGAACAACTACAATATGACTGGATTGGCTGCGTACCACACTGCTGTAATGGTGAATGGTACAGCATCTGTCTTCCACAATAACACTGGTATCGATGGAGGTGGACTTGCATTGTACGGAAACTCTTATCTAATGTTCAATAACGATTCTACTCTCAATTTCACCAATAACACTGCAAAGCGCAGAGGAGGAGCCATATTTGTAGACACCAATTTCACCAAACTGTTCTTTACTCCTTGTTTTTTCCAGTACTCTGATGATACACTTCCACAGTCAGTGAAGGTAACAATATCTGGAAACACAGCAGAAACAGCTGGTACAGTGATGTTTGGAGGAGAGATGAATAAATGTTACATTTTTAGTCGTGATCAATTAGACGCCAGTGAAATCTTTCATAAAACATTTGATTATTCAGCACAGACTGGTCTCTCAATAATATCATCAGAACCTACTGATGTCTGCTTCTGTGATGGCAACAACACAATAAACTGCTCTCAGACACAGCTAACAATGACAGCCTATCCAGGAGAAGAGATCAATATCTCTGTTGTCACTGTAGGACAATTAAATGGAGTTGCTCCAGGAATCGTTCAGGTGCAACCTTTTAATAGTGAAAATGCATCCACTGATATGGAGCTACACAACACAAGTGCTATGAATTGCACAACCATTGCACTCAGACCAATTTACCGAACATACAGGCTAAACATTTTTAGCATTGAATCGTTCAAGTTACTGAAAATATTGTTGACGAAATGTCCACTAGGATTTGATATATCGAACAAAACCAAGTCATGCGACTGTATAAAACTTAAAAATATTATCGGTACTATCACATGCGATGCCACCATTAAAATGATAACAAGACAAGGAGATGTCTGGATTGGTAATATCAACAATCATGTCATTGTTCACAAAACATGTCCTTTTGACTACTGCAACCCAGCACAGGTCAGCTTCTCTCTCACTGATCCTGATCCACAGTGTGCTCTCAACAGGACTGGTATATTGTGTGGCAGGTGTCAGGATGGGCTCAGCCTTGCTCTGGGATCTAACAACTGTATTCATTGTCCTCAATTCTCGTACCTTGCTCTGATAATTCCCTTTGCTGCTGCTGGGTTTGGTTTGGTAGCTCTTCTGATGGTTTTGAACTTGACAGTCTCCATTGGTACCATCAATGGGCTCGTATTCTATGCCAGTATTGTCAAGATAAGTGAGAGCACTGGTATCTTCTTTCCTAATGGGCCTATTCCAGTACTGAGTCAGTTCATTGCTTGGCTCAATCTTGACCTCGGAATTGAAACATGCTTTTATCAAGGCATGACAGCCTATCACAAGGTGTGGCTGCAATTTGTGTTCCCTCTCTACATATGGTTCATCATAGCCACCATCATAGTCCTGTGTCGCTACTCCACATGGCTGTCCAACAAGATTGGAGGCAATATAGTGCAGGTACTTGCTACTCTCATCTTGCTGTCCTTCACAAAGATCTTTCGCACATTTGCTCCAGCCTTGTCTTGGATTCATTTGCCATCAAAAATTACAGTTTGGTATATAGATGGAAATATTTCATATTTTTCACCAAAACACTACATACTAATGGCAGCAGCTGTGTTGTTTCTACTTCTTGCTGTTCCTTACACACTTGCTCTACTGTTTGATGTCGTGATTGAGAAACATTTGACAAAAGTTATAATATTCCGTAAGCATTGGATCAAGTTCAAGCCTTTCGTTGATGCCTACCATGGACCTTACAAGGACAACTGTCGGTTCTGGACTGGTCTATTGCTCCTGGTTCGTATGTCATTTACACTAGTATCTCTTCACTTGGACACGCTCGGTACACTTATCTTTGTCACAGCTAGCACAACAGTGCTCCTTTCACTATTGGTGAGTTTTAAAGGAGTATATCAGAACGACTACTTGGATATTTTGGAATGCTCTTCTCTTCTCAATCTTGGTCTACTGTCTGCTCTGGCTGCAGTGTATCAGAATGATTACAATAGTGAACAAATGGTCACTACCATCAGTGTGAGTGTTGCTTTTATCACATTTATTGGAGTTTTGCTCTTTCATGTGTTTCTTCGTTTTCGTTACAAGCTTAGTAACTATTGCAACAAGAATGAAGAGTCAGAAAGTTTGTTAATAAGTACAGCTGAGCAGCAGCTGGTTGAACCAACTCAATCTGAAGTATGCATGAGGAGAGAATCTCTGATTTATTAAAAATACAGAAGTAATACAATGCACGCACATCAATTTTTTGCACAAGTGTTTTCAGCTTTGTACTATTGCAATTATAGACAGTTTTGAACAAGTTGTAATTAAATGTACACATGATTATTATTGTTAGCCTTTCTAGCAACTAGTTTTTTGTAATGGTAATTAAATTTCTTCAAAAATTAGAATATCAAAATGTTCAGTTCTATAAGTCATCACAGTTGAGCAATGAATTGCAAGAACAAGTGTTTGTTACTGTAGATTGAAATTTCCGACATTATAATATTTTAGTTGCTCGTCCTTGCAATGACAAATAAACACACGAAAGATTAACAAGCAATGCACATTAAATTTTCTTGTGCAGCTACATGTAGCTACGAAAATAAAATAATGCGAAAATTTAACATACAAATTTTATAGACAAAAATTTCGCATTAGGTGGTTCAGAGAAATTTTGGCAATCTGAAAAAAATTCCGAATAGCAATGAGCCTTTTCAATATAGTTATACTATAGACTGAGCTGTTAGTAGCAGAAATATTGCTTGATTGAACAATGCAGTTTAGCATAATTTTATGGCTGTACTAAATTAGCAAGTATGACCAAGTAAGATGTGCTTCTGTCAATGATTGCTTAGAGGTAATGGTGATGTCAAATTGACACGAGAGCAGTAAAAATTCTTCTGCGAATTTCCCTTTTTCTGGCGGCAACACCATCTGTAACCATGCCCACTATCAGCCGCATTAGTAATGTTATCATGAACCAGCACCATAATAATTACTATACTCTGAATAAAGGACATACATAATAGTGTGTAACATCAAGGTTGTGAACTGATAAGGATACGTATGGATTGACAATAGTAAATAGCTTTACACATGAGTTCATAGCAGTAAACAGGTTATTACAGCATTATCACATGAGTGCAACGGTCATCATAATTTATGCTATGTATATTTATAAGTATCTTCTTACAGCAGCACTACTGGCCAATGTAACCAAGTGTAGGACTGATTGCGATGAAAACCATAGCTACAAGCATTACGATCACAGTGGTAGCCATCATAAGTAGATAAACTATCCACATGAAACAAATCAGTTTATTCGAAGTCCATGGGCAAGCACGATAACAGCAAGGAAACTGAACATGTCTCTTCAAACAGCAGCTAGCAATAATAATCAAAACTATTTTAGCACAGATAGCTATACATTTAAGAAATAAAGGAAGACACACAATAAGAACCAACGATAAGTTATCAAGTAAAGCACATCCAGCCTGAAACAAGTTTAAACCAAAAATACCACTTAATATCACCATGAAAAGAGCAAAGAAGAAGCAGAGTCCGCACAGAAGAGCAATACAAATAAATGACTTTGATCGGAAGTGGTTTGGAGGAATTATAACATGGAATAAAACCAGATAAGCCACTAAAGTCAGTGGAGTGATGTATCCCATTACTGCATGAGAAACGGCAAATCCACAAGGAGAAGAAGAGATCAGGCCGTGAGAGCTATTGTCCTTGTTAGCAATAATCACAAGCAGTATTCCAATCACCATGATGATGATTGTCATAATGCTTACTGCTCTAATGGTCTGAAACCACCAATTTTTTCTCGAATAATCAATCACATACTCTTTTCTTGCTGATCCAAACAGAAATAGCACTACATAAATCAATAACCAAGCCATCATCATTAGTATGGCATGTGCCTTGATAAGAGCACCACGAGGAATATAGCCAGCATTAGTGGTGTTATCGTGAAGCACATTGATAGGGAAATAGCTGATTAATGGAGTCTCTTCATGCTTGAGGAAGTGTGGTGAGCTCCCATTGTCACTTCTGGCAAGAAAGAGAAAGTAAGAATTGTTCAAATCGTAATCATAACCAGGATTAACAGGTGCAATGTAGCGGCTGAATCTACAGGAAAGCTGGCCGTTTATATAGCTAGCAAAATAATACTGGGACACACCACGTTGACTGGGGTCCCTTATGTTAGGAGCATGCTGTGGGGCTGGGTTCCAGGCACTCACTACAATAATGTTACCAGTCTGAGGATCTCTCTTACAACCAATCACGTCATCTTCTCCCATTAGACTATCCTTAGAGAACCCAACAGCAACATAGCCTTGTGTTGTTGCTAACAAGTGGAAATCAGCTAAAGAGCCATTGACAGGATTGCGTCGAACAGCAAGATAATAGAAACATGTAGCAGCAACATGAGGGGTTTGTTCCACACAGTCAATAGGTAGAACGAACTGATATGAGTCCTGGGCGTCTGGAGGCCATGTTAGTTGACCAGGTCCCTCACTGGGTTCATCTGCTGCTACAACCACTACTGCTAACACTAGAATATACACGAGCAGCATCACTGGGACAGGGCTAGCAGATGTTATAACACTATTCATCACAGTGTGCTATGTCAACTTTTGAGTTGAAAACACATATTGTGGTTAAGTTGATAGCACCATTGAGTGATAAGTAATAGTTAACGTATGGTTCCGAGTGCATTATCGGATTTATCTGCACGAGCTTCCAGTCGAGTAGATAAAAATAGCGCACGAGGGCGGAATCCGAGTGTGCTATTTTTAGCTACGAGACCGGAAGCGAGTGTGGATAAATCCAATAATACACGAAGGAACTACACGTTAATTGTTTTATTGTGCTCCCTGTTGAGATCAATGTGCATGTGTGAATCCCATGTGTTCGTTTCAAAATGGCTGAGGTTGCCCTGATGCTAAAAGCTCCGTCTATCTCTATCATTACGACGAAAGAAGATGGAGTTGGCTCCCAGTTCTCGATTTGTAGCAGCTTCTGACGCAGATGTGATAAAAGCTGCTGAGGGAGTTGTTCCAGAAAACGCGTCTTGGGGGTTGAGAAATTTTGATAAATGGGTGAAAGAAACTGGCAAGGCAACTTCTTCTGAACCAGTGCAACAAGACTTACTTCACTGTAATCCTGCAATAGTTAGTAAATGGTTGCGCAAGTTTATTTTGGAAACTAGGCAGGAGAGCGGGAAGCCCTATCCTCCGAAATCTAGTATCTCTTCATTTAGATACGCTCGGTACTCTTATCTTTGTCACAGCTAGCACCACAGTGCTGCTTTCACTGTTGGTGAGTTTTAAAGGAGTAACAGAACGACTACTTGGACATTTTAGAATGCTCTTCTCTTCTCAATCTTGGTCTACTGTCTGCTCTGGCTGCAGTTTATCAGAATGATTACAATAGTGAACAAATGGTCACTATCATCAGTGTAAGTGTTGCTTTTATCACATTTATTGGAGTTTTGCTCTTTCATGTGTTTCTTCGTTTTCGTTACAAGTTTAGTAACTATTGCAATAAGAATGAAGAGTCAGAAAGTTTGTTAATAAGTACAGCTGAGCAGCAGCTGGTTGAACCAACTCAATCCGAAGTATGCATGAGAAGAGAATCCCTCATTTATTAAAAATACTAAGTTTTATTGCATGCACATAAATTTTTGCACAATCCCTTTAAAATTTATTGTATGCACGAAAGTTTTTTGCACAATCTCTTTAAACACACACATACATTTTTGCACAAGTGTTTTGAGTTTTGTACTATTGCAATTAGACAGTTTTTAACAAGTTGTAGCTAAATGTACATTTAGCCTTTTTGTAACGATAATTGAGTTACTTCAAAAATTATAATTATATCAAAATGCTAATTATATCAAGTCATCAGTTGAGAGATGAATATGTACCCAATGCAAGAACAAGTGTTTGTTACTATAGACTGAAATTTCTGACATTACAATATTTTAGTTGTTCGTCCTTGCAATGACAAGTAAACACAAAAAGAAGACAACCAATGCACATTAACTTTTCATGCACAGCTATAGCTACAAAAATTAAATAACACGAAAATTTAACAGACAAATTTCATAGACGAAAATTTCATATTAGGTGGTTCAGTGAATTTTTTTTGCAACCTGAAAATAGTTATACATAGCAATGAGCCTCTACAATATATGTACGTTTAGTTATACTATAGGGTGAGCTGTTAGCAGTTGAAATATTGCTGGTTTGAACAATGCAGTTTAGCATAATTTTATGGCTGACTATAATTATTAGCAAGTATGACCAAGTACGTTGTGGTTCTGTCAATGATTGCTTACAGATAACGGTGATGTCACATTGCACACGAGTACAATAAAAATATTTCTGCGAATTTCATTTTTTCCGCCGGCAACACCATCTATCCAAATTAGAAACATGAGTAATGTTATCATGAACCATAATAATTATAATACTCTGAATAAAGGACATACATAGTCCCGGAAAAATGGCTATTGTCCCGACGGTGCCCTGGAAAGAAAATTGTCCCGGAATTTTAGCACTTGGCTCATTAACACTCCAGGAATTTTAGCACTTGCCTCGAAGAGTTCGAAGAATGACCTCTGCCGTCGCCTCTGCTAGTCGTATCACTCGGTCTGCTTCACGCGGTGTTCCACAGACTTCCTCAAACTAGTACATGTATACAGAGTAAACGAATTATTAATAGGCGTGTTTATTAAAAATAATGGGTGTAGTCGATTAATTTGTAGGTGTGGTTTGAATATTAATGAGTGTCCCGGACAAAATTTTTCTGAAGCTGGCAACTATGGTATGATCAAACATCAAGGTTGTGAACTGATAAGCATTGAGAATAGTAAATAGATCTACAGTTGAGTTCATAGCAGTACAAAGACAGCATTATCACAAGAGTGCAGCAGTCATTATTATTTAAGTTATGTGTATTTATAAGTATCTTCTTACAGCATCACTACTGGCCAATGTATCCAAGTGTAGGACTGATTGCGATGAAAACCATAGCTACCAGCATTACGATCACAATGGTAGCCATCATAAGTAGATTAACTATCCATGTGAAACACATCAGTTTATTCGGAGTGCATGGGCAAGCACGATAACAGCAAGGAACTGAACCATCATCTCTCTTCGTACAGCAGATAGGAATAAACTGCAAAACTGTTTTAACACAGAAAGCTATAAATTTAATAAATAAACCAAGACACACAATAAGAACCAAAGAGAAGTTATCAATTGAAGCACATCCAGCCTGAAACAAGATTAAACCAAAAATACCATTTAATAGAAACAGCAAAGCCAAGGCAGTGTCCACAGAGAACTGCAATAAGAATAAACGTCTTTGATCGGAAGCGGTTTGGAGGAATTATAACATGGAATAAAACTAGAAAAGCCACTAAAGTCAGTGGAGTGATGTATCCTAGCACTGCATGAGAAACGGCAAATCCACAAGGAGAAGAAGAGATCAGGCCGTGAGAGCTATTGTCCCTGTTAGCAATTCTCACAAGTAGTATTCCAATCCCCATGATGACGATAGCAATAATGCTTACTGCTCTAATGGACTGAAATCACCAATTGTTTCTCGATTGATCAATTGCATACTCTTTTCTTGCTGATACAAGCAAGAGCAGCACTACATAAATCAACATCCAAGCCATCATCATTAGTACGCCATGTGCCTTCATAAGACCACCACGAGGAAAATAGAAAGCATTAGTGGTGCTACCATGAAGCACATTGATAGGGAAATAGCTGATTAATGGAGTCTCCTTGTGTTTGAGGAAGTGTGGTGAGCTTCCATCGTCACTTCTGGCAAGAAAGAGAAAGTAAGAATTGTTCAAATCGTAATCATAACCAGGATTAACAGGTGCAATGTAGCGGCTGAAAAAACAGGAGAGCTGGCCATCACTATACCTAGTGAAAGACGGGCACACACCACATTGACTGGGGTCCTTTATGTTAGGAGCATGCTGTGGGGCTGGGTTCCAGGCACTCACTACACTAATGTTACCAGTCTGAGGATCTCTCTTACAACCAATCACGTCATCTTCTCCCATTAGACCATCCTTAGAGAACCCAACAGCAACATAGCCTTGTGCTGTTGCTGATAAATAAAAATCAGCAAAAGAGCCATTGACAGTATTGCGTCGAACACCAAGATAATAGGAACATGTGTCAGTGGTCTGTCCCTCACAGTCAATAGGTACAGTGAACTGGTACGAAAAAATGTATTGCTCATGGTCTGGAGGGCATGTCAGTTGACCTGGTCCCTCACTGGGTTCATCTGCAGCTATAACCACTACTGCTAACACTAGAGTATACACGAGTGCCATTGAGGACAGGGCTAGCAGAATAAAATACACTGTCACTGTCCTTAGTGTTATTGTCCTAAGTGTCACTGTCCTTACTATTGTCCTAAGTGTCACTGTCCTTGTCCTAAGTGTCACTGTCCTTACTATTGTCCAAAGTGTCACTGTCCTTACTGTTATTGTAAGTGTCACTGTCCTTACTGTTACTAGAGAGATTAAGATTTCGGTACGATGAACGATAGAAATTGAATTATTGTGACGTCAGAGATGTTGAGGGCGGGGTTAAGTGAGTTAGCGAATGAGATGAACCAGCCTAGAGCTGAACAGATGTTTGGCTATGTGGTGTTTATCATAATCACGCATAAATCAAATAAAATGTATAGGCAAAACCATGGCTAGTCTAGATATGCTCAGTTTGTAGCGCAACATTTTGTAGGCGTCTGGCTCTTATGTTTACACTTCAGGTTGACTCGCTTTGTCTGGCTGTCCCAGCTTCATAGACATCGCTATAGAATTTCCACATAAAAGTAAGCACAAAGCATATTCAACAGACTTTGAAAGCTGCAAAATCATATCTTAGCGATTTTTGAAGTAGCAAACAGCAATTCAGTTTCCTTAAAATGTCGGACAACAGTAGGTCGACTTCGTTGGTTCATAGCAACGCATCATTACAATTCTACGAGCTCAGAATAGCTATTCATGAAGCTAATAGAATGTTCACTAGCTTGGAAGTATAAATATGGTGGAACAGAAAGAAATAGTAAAGAAACAGCCAATGTTAGTTGCTTACACTAAAACGGCCTTCTAGCCATCAACAACGCTGAAATCTACCAAAATCGATGAAATCTAAACTAAATTCATAACGCATTGTGATGTCACTACCGTTTACAGCCCATCGTTAATGCCGAACTTAATCTCTCTCGATCACGTCATCTTCTCCCATTAGACTATCCTTAGAGAACCCGACAGCAACATAGCCATGTGTTGTTGCTGATAATGAAAATCAGCGAAAGAGCCATTGACAGGATTGCGTCGAACAGCAAGATAATAGAAGCATGTAGCAGCAACATCAGTGGTTTGTTCCTCACAGTCAATAGGTACAATGAACTGGTATGAAGTATATCCCTGGTCTAAAGGGCATGTTAGCAAGAGTTCACTTGATGTCAGTTGACCTGGTCCCTCACTGGGTTCATCTGCTGCTACAACCACTACTGCTAACACTAGAATATACACAAGCGCCATAGCTGACTGAGGACAGGATCAAATGATGTAACAACATCCATCACAATGTGCAACTCCCAATGAGTGACCTCTCATCAAGATAGTTATTAAACAAGTCAAGAATTTATAACTGAGAGCATCAAATTCTCAATAGGGCAATATAGTTCATGAACCAACGTCATCAGTTGGGTGATGAGCCTCATTTTGAGGTATCGTCAATGATTGCTTACAGGTAATGGTGATGTCACATTGCACACGAGTGCAGTGAAAATTCTTCTGCGAATTTCACTTTTTCTGCCGGCAACACCATCTATCCAAACTAGCAACATGCCCATACATGAATAATGTTATCATGAACACGCACCATAATATTAATTAGACCACAGCTAAGCGATGTTGACCAACCAGGTTGCGTAGCTGCGGGTCTCTAAAGCTCATAATGGAATCCCACCACTGCCGCGACCTCGTAATGGAATCCCATCACAAGGCACAGATTACGGTTCTGTGAGCGGAGTTTTACTGAATAATTTTTACAGCGCTCACGTGTCCTTGCTCGTCGTTCGCGTCATTTCTGTTTGCTGTTGCTATGGTCTAATCAGTTAAACAGCCCATCCAATTGGATCTACGCGATGTAGAAGCCCTCACGCCATTACCATAGCACCCTCGCTATGCTCGGACGCTATATAGCAACGGCTCTCGGGCTTCTAAATCGCGTAGATCCTCGGATGCGCTGTCTAACTATTATTTACAATACTCTGAATAAAGGACATACATAATAGTGTGTATCATCAAACATCAAGGTTGTGAACTGATAAGCATTGAGAATAGTAAATAGATGAGTTCATAGCAGCTAGTACATTCACAGCATTATCACATGAGTGCAACGGTCATTATTATTTACGTCATGTGTATTTATAAGTATCTTCTTACAGCAGCACTACTGGCCAATGTATCCAAGTGTAGGACTGATTGCAATGAAAACCATAGCTACCAGCATTACGATCACAATGGGAACCATTATAAGTAGATAAACTATCCATTTGAAACACATCAGTTTATTCGGAGTGCATGGGCAATTACGATAACAGCAAGGAAATTTAACATCTCTCTTCATACAGCAGCCAGAAATAATAAAAAAAACTATTTTAGCACAGAGAGCTATATATTTAAGAAAGAAAGTAAGACACACAATAAGAACCAACGATAAGTTATCAAGTAAAGCACATCCAGCCTGAAACAAGACTAAACCAAAAATACCACTTAATATCACCATGAAAAGAGCAAAGAAGAAGCAGAGTCCGCACAGAAGAGCAATACAAATAAATGACTCTGATCGGAAGTGGTTTGGAGGAATTATAACATGGAATAAAACCAGATAAGCCACTAAAGTCAGTGGAGTGATGTATCCCATTACTGCATGAGAAGTGACAAATCCACAAGAAGAAGAGATCAGGCCGTGAGAGCTATTGTCCCTGTTAGCAATAATCACTAGCAGTATTCCAATCACCATGATGATGATTGTCATAATGCTTACTGCTCTAATGGTCTGAAACCACCAATTTTTTCTCGAATAATCAATCACATACTCTTTTTTTGCTGATCCAAACAGAAATAGCACTACATAAATCAATAACCAAGCCATCATCATTAGTACGCCATGTGCCTTGATGAGACCACCACGAGGAATATAGCCAGCATTAGTGGTGTTATCGTGAAGCACATTGATAGGGAAATAGCTGATTAATGGAGTCTCTTCATGCTTGAGGAAGTGTGGTGAGCTCCCATTGTCACTTCTGGCAAGAAAGAGATAGTAAGAATTGTTCAAATCATAATCATAACCAGGATTAACAGGTGCAATGTAGCGGCTGAATCTACAGGAGAGCTGGCCATCACTATAGCTAGTAAAATAATCCTGGGACACACCACGTTGACTGGGGTCCCTTATGTTAGGAGCATGCTGTGGGGCTGGGTTCCAGGCACTCACTACAATAATGTTACCAGTCTGAGGATCTCTCTTACAACCAATCACGTCATCTTCTCCCATTAGACTATCCTTAGAGAACCCAACAGCAACATAGCCTTGTGTTGTTGCTGACAAGTGGAAATCAGCTAAAGAGCCATTGACAGGATTGCGTCGAACAGCAAGATAATAGAAACATGTAGCAGCAACATGAGGGGTTTGTTCCACACAGTCAATAGGTAGAACGAACTGATATGAGTCCTGGGCGTCTGGAGGCCATGTTAGTTGACCAGGTGCCTCACTGGGTTCATCTGCTGCTACAACCACTACAGCTAACACTAGAGTATACATGAGCGACATCGCTGGGGACAGGGCTACCAGATGTTATAACACTATTCATCACAATGTGCTATGTCAACTTTTGAGTTGAAAACACATATTTGTGGTTATGTTGATAGCACCATTGAGTGATAAGATTTCATACTCTGTACCTTTAGCACTACACTAATAATTGCTATGTAACTACAAACAGTATAATTACAACTATAAGAACCAAAATGATGACACAGTTATTACATTTTTGGCGAGACTAAATTCGATAAACTTTAATGTGTGTGTTAAGCTTCATAATACATGCCATGTCAAGGCGTTAACATCCATCTCTTTTCTCCACTGTTTCCAGAGATAATGTGATAAGATAGCATTATTTTCGCTGTCTATATATTAAACGCGAAATTTGTTTTCGCGAAATACCATACTGTTACTATTATTAGCGGGTACTAATTTTAGCGAATTTAGCGATGACATCATAATCGCTAAAAATAGTGCACGCCAATTTGTATTGCATGGTTTAGGAAACGCTAAAACTAGTACTCGCCAATTGAAAGATTTTGTAAAATCGCTAAATTTTGTACCCGCCAATAATAGTGACCTTAACCCTTCAAGTGCGGACACAATTCTAGCCTCCGTTTCTGTGGATTTCACTAACCTTTGCGACCATTAGACAGACAAACTAGTGCTGTGATCACTTTTAATATGTAAAATCAACTTGCACAATGTGCGGGCTTGTAGTCAATGACAAGTGCAGTTAACCACGCCCACTTGACGATCTACCAACCGTTGTGCGCTAGAATCACTCTCACTGGAGCCAAAAACGCTGCTTCTTTGGTCAAAACAGCACGTGTGAGACAATGTTAGTGCATGTATGGCTGCTTTTTATGCCAAGAAGCCCCTGGAGACCCAGTGGTGCTAGGTATTCCCACCGTAGCACTGCTAGGCGGGGCCGCAGGCCCCGCCATTGGTCCCCCTTCACACCCCCCATGGCTGTATTTGGTCTATAGGCGAAATAAACTATCTTCGAATTTAAACGCCCACTTCCGGTGACGTCAAACTTGCTAGGCGCCTATAGTCGCCCGTCGCTTGTGAAGGTAGTTCGCGAAAACAAATTTCGCGTTTGAGCATCAGAGCATCAGAGCATCAGAGCTCAAACGCGAAATTTTGCAACAAAATTTTCGTGAAAGAAAGATAATTGATAATTAGCCAATTTTATCGTCCGCGAAAATACGGTACGCATAGGCAATATGAAGTTATCTTTTTATCCAAGTACACATACTTCATGATAAACTAAATATACACAATGCTATTTTGATTTCCGCTTGTATGCATGACTGTGTTTTGTGTTACATTATCATTACAGTCATGTGCTTGTTACCACATGACTTGTTCTAATCCAGGTGCTTCACCGCACAGCATCTTATCTCGGCTACTCATCGCCTCAGGTTTTCCTATAAACTAAATAAACAAACTAAACTAGCCAAGGTGTCATCCAGATACATATTACAGAGATACGTAGATAAATAGATACATATAATACGCATGTGACATGCATCTAGTGCTCATGGTGACTCCTGAGATGGAAGAG
>OZ024787.1:3417402-3434902 GCA_964017065.1 Haliclona indistincta | reverse complement strand
ATTACAGGCAACGATACTGCTGATGAGCTTCTTCCTGGTACCAGAGAATGAACCAGAGTCGTGAAGAACAGCGACACGAAATGGCGGCCACCATGTGTGAAACTCAGATACCCACTGGTGCAGGACTGTGGCTGGACACACTATCAGTACAGGACCCAGTCCTAGCTTCCTGAAAAAAGTCACACAAGCAAAATTATTATTTTGCTCTATTCAGTGTTTTGTGTGAGTGTGTTTTGTGTGTGTGCATGTGTGTATGTATGTGTGTGTGTGGATGTGTGTGTGTGTGTGTGTGTGTGTGTGCGCGTGTGTTTTGTGTGTGTGTGTGTGTGTTACCTGGTTATGTGGCTCCTTAAGTTACTGATCTGTAGTCCAGCTAGGAATGCTATCATCTGAATGGTCTTGCCCAGACCCATCTCATCTCCAATCACTCCTCCCACCTGCTGACAATGGAGCTCCCATAACCACTTCACTCCAGTCTGCTGGTAGCTACAGACAAGCACAAAATGAAAAAAAAAGCATTGCAGCTGACATCAGATCAAGCTTCACACTACTAGCACCACCTCACTAGAAGTTGAAAGTACAGTCAGTAATCAGTATACAATCTAATGAACCCACTAAATGACTGTGTTGTTAATAGCAAGCTACAATTTGAACCAATAGCAAGCTACATGTACTGCTACAGTAGACTAGGTTATACGACAAAACATGCTCAAACTCTGCTTAAACTTTAGCTTTATCAAACTTCACAGCTTGCTCACCGATATAGTTTGTGCCATATCTCTCCAGGTACCTGGAACCCTCCACCCAGCTGCACAGGAGCAGTCTGATCGCCTGCTTCTGAGTCACGTCGTCGTCGACGATGCTGCCTAAAACAATGACAACCGTCACAAATTCATCTGAAAAATCTACACTAGCATAATTTCTACAGCAACAAAAAATAAAATCACAAATAACAAACCACAAACCTTATTCTCAGTTTATACATCTCTTCATCACCATCATCAATTGCTCTGGTTCGTCTCCTTCTCTTTCTTCCATCCTCCATGAGCTCTTCGTCGTCATCTTCAATACTGCTACCGCTGGACACCTTACGAACACGCCTTTTCTTCTTCTGCTTTCCACCAGCATCTCCACCAAGCTCTTCATCTGTATAATACGAGCTGCTTTCTTCATCACTGCCCAGCATAAACGTACTATCTTGGGACTCAGGCTCATTCTGTGCACTATCCTCATCCCTGTTCTTCGTACCACCACTTTCTACAGAAGCGAGTGAGTGTCCTTTAGTAAGCGACCGTTTTGACTTTTTCGCCGACTCCTTTCCTTTACCAGTCGAAGCAGATGGAGAGGAGGGTGGTGGAAGACCTAGCCAGTTGAATTCACTCATAGACGTGTTTGGCGCAGTCGGTAATTGTGAGTTTGTGGTCGGAGTTTCACTAGAAGGCCCAGGCTGGGCTGAGTCCGAAGAGCCACCGAATGGAGTGAGCAGTCCCATACGAATGAGACGCTGCTTCTCCTGCTCGTCCGTTCCGCCAGTGATACCAAACATGACGTCCTGGACTGTCGAGGAGGAGCCATCAGGAAGACACGAGTAGTCACCTAGAGACAGAGAAAAATGATATGTATAATATTATGTGAGAAAACAGCCGAAATTTGAAAATACATGTACAGTACTCAAACTTATAACATCTTAATGGAAGTCTCAATGAGCAAATCGAGATACCTACTAAATGAATACCTAAAACAACAAAAAATTAATTTAAATATGAAAGCTAGAAAAATATGTACATGTTACTAACACTGACCTGTTTTGATTTTGTTTTTCAAATCTCTCTCCTTATCTTCGAGTTTCTTCAACTGCAATCGCTACATAGACAAAAGATGAACATCAAACAAACAGCAAAGAAAAGCAGCTCACACGCTAAGCTCAGAAAGACATACACAGTGAAAGTAAACATTGTCAGTTAGACTAAGCATGTTACAATACCTTTTCTTCTTGCTCAGCCTTGGTCTGTTTGACGGTTTGTATAACATCACAGAGAGGCTTGCAGAGCAGAGAGGTCAGTGACTGAGACAGTTGAGATATCTGCCCTTTGGTGATCCTGAGCAGAAAATAGAGAAATAAAAAGTGTGTAAATGTGTGATGAGAGAAAAGGTGAAAGTAATAGAAACCAGATACACATTATGCAAACTTCTACAAGTTACATGTAAGAGACAATGCTTGATTTTTAAAAATTTCTTCAACAACACGTACAAATTTTGATTTCATCATAAAATTTGACATCATGGTCTTTGCTTACCTCAGACCTAACCTGCTACTGCATGCACACACATGAAAAAGTGCCGAAAATTGCATAGACAGTTGCACGATTTACTGCTGTCTCCTACCTGATTGCTCGCTGGATATCAGCCAGTTCTTTCTCGGCAAACATCTGAGCCTGTTGGTTGCTGTGACGGGTAGCCTGCTCATCTAGCTTCCTCATCACCCCCTCCTCGAACTCCTGCTGGCTGAAGACACTCACTCCAAGAGCAGACAGCTCATTGTCACCACCTGCTGCACGAAGAACCAACAAGTGAAGTGATCAAGACTGGATAACAGGATGCTTGTTATTATTATGTGAAAAAGTAATTATCTCCATTTAGTACTCAGTTGTGAATATCATTACGTGCATATATACAATATCATCAATAATTATGAGTAACTTTACCACTTTACAGTATTTTTTTGCCAGGGGGAGAAACACAACAACAGGGGGTCTGTGGGGCATAGCCCTCCAGACGTTGACGGGTATGTACACTATTAGACAACTTTCTTTGCCATTTTTGATAGCTAGATATACAATTTATAAATGAGTTACATGTATAGCCACAATAATTAGGGTGTTATCTTTCAATATGAAATTCCAGGGGGAAAATCCCATGGCACCCCCACTGTATGAAACCCAGGAGCACACAAAGGAAATGTGCTCCTGCTGCATAGATACATGTATAAATCTCAGTGGTAGTCCAAATTATTTTTGGTTAAAGGCTATATACCAAGGTCCATAAAAGAATCTAGGACTCAAGGTTGCAGTAGACTTAGTCAGAAGCTCATACTCACCATATCAATAGTCAACATTACATCATATTACATCATACTTGTACACAAGCTGAATTATTACACCTTATGTAACAGTTTGACAATTACATCCATGGACATTAAATTTTATATGCTAAAATCTGGCTAAAATGAAAATTTATAGTGTTAACATTGCAAGAAGCGCAAAGTCATCATCTCTGTCATTGTACACTAAATAAGTATGATCTATGATCTGCTTTGTAATCACTATAATAGGAGCATAAAGCATATTACTGTATCCCATTATTTTTGTCACGTAAAATCAGGTAAAATTGAGCCGAGAGTTTAATATAAATACCTCATCAACTAGCTACTCTCAGTGTACTGTTGTACCTTGCTCCTGATCATTAGTGCAGCTACCAGAAGAGCACGGTTTATGATCCATTGCACTATCACCACCTTGATGACTAGACGAGTCCATGATTCTGGTTTTTCACAGAGACTGCTCAGCTCGTCATGAAACAAACTTGACCAGGACGTTCAGCAAGCGATCAAGGACGCCTTCTGTCACTGCTTTATTAAACTACAGTATCTCGTGCGACTTTGTGCCTTCATAGATCCACACGAGTGGCTTTGTCATTTCAGGTAGGGCATTAATTCGAATATAATAGTAGCCCCGCCTATTAGTGACGTCATGGCTGCCAGCATCAGTACTGGTTCCAGCGATTTTCGTAAGCATTACAGAGGATGTGGAGGCTTTACAGAGCTTTCTAGTAGCCATCAAAAGCAATATCAGAGCAGTATGGCGTTATTGTATGAGGAGTTAAGTCTGTTGAGAGCCAAATATCAACTTCTTGTTGAGCAATGCAACAGCTTTCTGAAACCACGGTGAGCTCCTTCCATGCCTTGTCTAATGTTGGTGTTTCAAATGTCATAGCACTGTTGTAGAAATCACTAAACGTACTTTAACCAGAAGCAAAGTGTTAAAAGGTGAGTGTAAGCATCGGGTATTCCAAGAAGTCCCATGTGGTCTAGTGGTTAGGATCCGGCGCTCTCACCGCCGTGGCCGGGGTTCGATTCCCCGCATGGGAGTAAATTTTTTTGTTTTTTTTTCTAGCCAGTAATGTTACACCACCTCCAATAGAACAACAAAGAGAGTTACAGCTGCTAGAGGACGTTCTTGAGAAGGCACGCAAAATTCGAATATCCCAGCCAATGGATCAGCCACAAAGAGTAGTTAGGACAACAGAGAATGCTGCGAAGATAGCTGAAGCAGTGTACAAGCCACCTAAGAAGCAGTCAGACACACAAAGGTTGCCTTCTAGTCGATCACAAGGTTCTGTTAAAACTACTCTACAGAAACGGTTGGTTAAAGATTATGTCGAGACATCGTTTCAATTGTTTCTGCCACAGCATAGTTACAATAATTAATTTTGCAAAAAATTGATCAATTTTTTCACAGTCAGCACACTCCAGCTTCTGTAAAGAAGCACAAACCACCTTCTTCTTCCACAAAAAAGAAGTGTCATAGCCAAGCTCAGCCACAATTGCACACGTTCTCCTCTTCTCAGCTGCCTACTGTGGCTCATCTTCATCAAGCGGAAGGGGGGAGAGAAGGAAGAGATGTGCTTAAAACTTTAGTTGTGCGTCATACTGAAAAAAAGAAGGAGAGGTGAGTGAATGGTAGAGTGAGTGGATGGATGTGCATATAGACACATTTTATAGTTTATTCTTAGCCCTCAGCTGAAACCAATGCCTATGAAATACAGACAACTCCAGCAGATGGTGGAGAGGTAAAAATGTGGAATACATGTAGCTTGTACTTATACTGTAGCTTGTACTAGCTTGTACTTTTGTCTATACTTGTAGAACCAATGAGCACTTCAAAACTAAACAAGACAGCAGAGAAGATGAGAGCGTTGCTGAGCATTTCTTCAAGAGATTCGAGGTGAGAATACTGATGCACAGGAACCATTCATAAGAAAATTTAGTTTCAAGTTGCAATAGCTCACATTGGGATATTACTGAGGCACATAAATGTTTTTTCTCAGGCATCCAGTGATCACTCAGAGCAGTTCATTCAGTTACTGATAACTAGAGAGGAGCACAAACTAGTAGCCCTGGAACTAGCCTCTCTCTCACCACATGATCTGATTGGTGAGTATTATTAATCTGTTTGTGTACTATGCATCTGACACACAATCAATAGATGTTGTTTTTGTACTGTAGCCACCTTAAGTAAACTTTTCTTTGAACTCAATAGCATCTGAGAGGCAGACTCTGGAAGAGGTCGTGAGAATGAGGGCAAGACTAGAACAACTGACTACACCACTTGATCCTCCTCAAACAGCACCAGAGGTGAAGGATAAGGCATCACCTCAGTCTGTTTGTCAACCATACTCTAGCCTTATTAAGGTAAGCATGTGCTCACCAGCTTTTTGTTGGAATGTTAATTTTCTCTTCTCGTATCAGTGCCAAGCATTATTGGAACTGAGACTGAGTGAACTTTGGCTCAGATTTGAGACTGAAATTGTTCACTACTGTTCTCAATATGTTTTACCTCATTTGATCAGAATGGATTCACACGATCTGTTAGTATTAATTTCTCTCTCTCTCTCTCTCTCTCTCTCTCTCTCTCTCTCTCTCTCTCTCTCTCTCTCTCTCTCTCTCACACACACACATTAATTATTTGAAAGATTTTTATTGTTTCTCTTTCTTGTTTAGGCAATTCATGTCTTTGTTAAATCTTGCTCATCGATTGTGTGGTCTCTCTCCTCCTGTGTTTGTTTCAACTGATGTTCATATATAAAATTCGACTCTTTGATTGTAGTTATTGTTGGGTGTGTGGTAAAATTAATGCCTAGTTCGGAATAGTATGGGATGCGTAATTTCATTATACTGCATGCTGAGTTAATGACTTTACATGTTACATGGAACAGGCTGTACGTACGCATGCGTGTTTGCACTTGCATGCGTACGACCAGCATTGCTGGGAATATTTTGTAACGATGAAGCTGTTGCAGCTAAGCACTAACAGTTCTGGTGTGCTGTTCCTCTTGCTGGAGCTGGTGTTATGTTTATTGCCCCGGTTCGCCGCTTCCTCTCAATCCTCTCGTGTTAAACTTGATGTGATACGTGTGACTAATACTACCAGCGATCTTCAGCGGTATCTCTGTGGAAAGAATGACCAGCAAATACCTAACAACACTATATTACAGTTAGTCTCGTCTTCATATGTACTAAATGCTTCTGGACTGTGCTTGGTATCTAACAAACACAGCATTAGCATAATTGGCAAACAGCTGGCTGAGATTAAATGTGCCACTAAGACTGGAATAGGATTTGTCAATGTCAATGCACTCAACATCAGCAATGTCATGATGGTGGACTGTGGTGCACCAATTCTTCCATTGACTGATCTGAATTGTAATACTACAGGTCCTTATCTATCCAATACATCCTTTGCTTCTCTTGCAATAAAAGACAGCAGTGAAGTCTCTTTATCATCTGTCTACATAATTGACTATTATGGGTATGCTATCTTGGTGGTAAATGTTTATGGAGCATCTAACCTGTCTAAACTGGCAATTGATTCAGGCAACAACTCTTGGAATTTTGATGGTAGTGGTATAATGGTCTACTATCATAACAGTAATAAACCTGCATCACTGAATATATTTAACTCACAGTTTACAAATAACCAGCTCTTCAACTCCTCAATCTGTTTACCTGAATTGCAATCTCCACTATCAGACGGCACTCCTATACCAACTCCGTATGGTTCTGCTTTATCAATTGTGTATAACCAGGTCAGCCAGAATGTGTCAGTGACACTGTCTGAGTGTTTGATCGTTGAAAATAGTGGTTCTCCTGTGGTGTTGATACTGTATTATGATTCTCTGCTCAATGTGACCACAGCGATCAATGGCACACTGATCATTGAAAATCAAGAGGTATTGTCTAATAAATGCCATGGAACTGGTTTTGCTATGGTAACATATTTCTCTAAATACTTTGCAATGAAGTACGAAAAATCTCACATGTCAATCACGAATGACTGGACTTCTTTGAGTATTTCACAAACTGCCATTAATTTGGGAATTTTTAACAGTGAAAGACAAAGTGTTTTTTATCTTTCTACTTCTCAGATGAATCAATTGATGGTTCATGTAGTCTTTCAAAATGTGGAGTTTCAGTATAACAGTGCAGCTGAAGTTGTATATGCGGAGACAATTTTAACTGACGAAAACATTAAGTCTCTGGCAGTCCATTTCATTGATGTAGTAGTAGGTGGAAACGTTCAAAATCAAGTTACCAAAGACTACTGGTACATGCCAGGAGCCATCTTGACTTTTGTTGACGTGGCAGCTGTTTATTTATCAGACTCCAATTTTACTCGCAACACTGGTTCTGTAATTGAGGCATATAACACTGATGTGTACATGAGTGGAAATGTTTCTTTTCAGTACAATTCTGGACCGAATGGAGCAGCTCTACTACTGTTGGGTCAATCTTACCTTTTTCTGTATCCAAATTTGTCTGCAAATTTTAAATACAATACCTACAAGTATGGTGGAGCTATCTATAGTTTTAATAACAAAATTTCTGACAACAATAGTTTTTGCACTTTTCAAGTTCTGAGTAGCAATCTTTCTGAGGTTATTGAATTACGTCCTCGTCTTTCTTTTGTAGACAACATTGCTAATATTGGCCGGAATTATGTCTCTGCAATTTCAATTCATGATTGTCAGCAAATACAACTTGACATAAATCCAAGTCTTCTCTATGAAAAAATTTTCCTGTTTGAAGATGATTACATCAACGGCGAGTATTTTTCCACTCCAGCCAGAATTATGCCATGTGCCAATGGAACTCCACATCACAATTTTTCAAATACATATTATTTTTATCCGGGAGAAAACATTAAAATCAGCCTAGAAGCTCTTGATGGTAACGGTGCAAAAATTACCACGCCAGTCCAGGTGAAACTCTATCATGGTCAAAATTATCAAAGCTTACAGCCATCATCTAATTGGTGGCTTTCTGATTGTGAAAAGGAGCAGATACTTGACAGCAGTGCAACGTGCACAAACATTAGCCTTACAATTCACACTAAACAAGCTAATATCAGCCGTGCCATATCTACCGCATTTTTTTCTTTCCCTAATGATGTTCCAACATTTCAATTTAAAATAACACTTAAGGAATGTCCACCAGGATTTGATCTAGACAACCACACCGGCATCTGTGAATGTAATTCTTTGATTGAAACAATGAACCAACACTATCAATTAGGACTCACTTGTGATATACAGAATGTTACAATCAATGTGCCTAAATTTGAGCCATGGATTGGTTGCTATAACAACAGTAAAGGGCAAAACTGTGAAGTTGGTATATCTCCTTCTTGTTTTCTTGGATTTTGTAACTACTCTGTTTCCCAATGGACGCCAGGTTCTGCTGATATTTGCATTGATTCAAGAGAAGGTGCTTTATGTGGTAGCTGTATTGGAAACAATAGCACTGTGTTTGGATCCAACAAGTGTTTTCCATGTTCTGACTGGTCAATGTTTACAATATTATTTTATGCTGCTGCTGGCCTACTCCTCATTTTTCTCCTTTTTTCTGTTGAACTTACTATCAGCACTGGAACGCTCAATGGACTTATTTTCTTTGCAAACATATGGAACACAGGATTTTCTGAGATACTCGAGTATCAGAATCAAAACTCTTGGTTTGGTCTTAGTCAAGTTTATATCTCACTACTCAATCTTGGGGTCGGGTATCCACTTTGCTTTTATGATGGTATGAAAGAGATAGACAAGAGCTGGCTACAGCTAGTGTTCCCTGTATATCTACTGGTTCTTGTTGCACTGGTAGTGATTGTGAGCAGATACTCAATGAGAGTGTCTAGTCTGGTCTACTCTCGTGCTGTGCCTGTTCTAGTGACTATAGTTCATCTTTCAGTCTCCAGACTCTTCTTAGCTGCAGTTGATGCTTTTTCTGTTGGTCTAATATACACTGACAGCAATATTAATGATAAACCTAAGTATGTGTGGTTACGGGACGGTACCATTGCCTATTTCAGCTTCCCGCATGCTCTCTTAGCAATTGTTTCTTTTGTCTTGGCTGCTGTATTCATCTTACCTTATCTGATTCTTCTTCTTGGTGCTCGATGGTGGATAAAATTTAAGACGATTAATTTGTATTTTAAGCCAATACTTGATGCTGCTCATGGGCCATTCAAAGATGACAAACAGTACTGGTTAAGCCTGAGGCTTATTCTGCTGTTACAACAACTGATCGTGTTTGTTGCTGTAAGTGAATATTCTGAGACATATGTGTACTGGGTAAATGGTCCCATTCTGATAGTCTTCACTATAATGCATGCCAGTGCACAGCCATTCAAGAGCAAGGCTGTCAATATGGTAGATGGACTGATTATGATTGTATTGTGCTTGGTGGTATTTGCTTGCTCAGTGTTTGCATTGAAAGACAATGTGTATCTAACAAAACTGTTCACCTTATCCTCCTTGGCTACTGTGGTTTTTCTTGTATTTATGGTAATCCTCAGTTACCACATTCTTTTAGTGGCTCTTCTGTGCTGCTCTAAACATCTAAAATCATCATGTGCAAAAAAGGCACATCGGTACTTGGCATCATTTATATGCTATACTGATACATATCAACCAGTTAACAATAGCGATGAATGGCGACCCACTACTCCACAGTTTAGAGAGCCTTTATTGGACATGAGCTATGGCTGCACCAATTCATCATAAAAGCCATATTAAGTATCATCATTACCGCTCGGTAATGATATGTAGAGATAACCATGAATTACTTTAATGTGTATTGTTATTACTAGGTATTTTTTGTCACTGTACATTGCGATAAATTTTGATCATAATATATAGTCAAAATAAAGTTACAATAGTAATTTCGAGTAAATAACTAAAATTAAATCAAACAGTAATGGTTCTCTTGCTAGCAGAACTGGAGAGGATTTCATGTCAGCACGAACAGAAAATTCAAGCACAAACTGATTTTCTCCTCTATTATGAGCTGTACACTGGAGATCCCAAAGGTCTCAGTATCCTCTTCAGGAACAACAGTGAGACTAATAGTGACCAGAAAAAATGAATTGAGAAGATAAAATACTTCAAGTGCGTTCAAATAAACCTTTTTATACTAGACTACAGTGCTTCCAGCTTAAAGAGTAGAATTTTTACACTGTGTTTATTCTAGTGTCTACTGCAAAATTGGAATTTTGCGTTCTAGGTGGTGCTGTTTACTGATCAAAGATGGTAAGAATATCATAATTACATGCAGTGAGGTATCATTTGAATTGTAGGTTTTAATGTGTGACTTCATACGATAATTCGCGGAAGCTTGAAATTGCCAAAAGTTGGTAATAAAAATCTTGTAACTACTGCACCGTTTAAAGTACAGCTTTCATTTTTGCAACTTATTAAATTATGCTATGTATGTACTACCTGCTTTAAAGACCATTCTTAACTAACAGATTTGTTGAAATTAGAGCCTAAACACTTTTTGAACTCTAAAACGGAGGAATTTTTGTGTGTTAAATTACATAAAAACATTATGCAGCAAACATAAACAACCGAATCAATTCCTATTGAAAATTTAACTATTTCTTGTGTTGTATGACAAGTGGCTATTCTTAACTAACTCAAATGCAAATTTCCAACCCTAAACACTTTTGCTACTGACATTCGCTAATCACTTCTACATAACCATTCATAACTTTAATATTAATTCTTGTGAGTCATTTAAACTTCACTTTTATGATCAGCAATGATGTATCAAGATTCATACCAGATTTAACAGACACAGCTTCTATTAGGGAGGCACGGTAGTGCCTCCCTATGTAGGGTTGAACGAGAAAACAAGATGGCGGCTACATACAATGTATTAGCGTTCAAACGCTGATAAGACACTTAGATCTGCTCTCTGGCGTTGCCCCATCTTACAGTAGCAAGGAGATTGCTCGAAATTGTTACTAAAGTGACGAACCTGGAAACGGTGAAAATCGACTTTCGTCATCTTCGTTTTCTTCTTCTTCTTTCTTCAACTCGCCTAGCGCCTTTACGCGAGCAGTGACGAGACCAAAACACATACATTCCGCGAGTTCTCGATCGTGATCCATTGTCAGCTAAGTGTTAGACAAAGTTTATTATTGTTGCCCTCTACGGGATAATAATGACAAAAACAAGAACTAAGTAAATGAAATAAAAAAATATAGAGTCAGTCTGTGAACTTTAGACATGAGATTTTCTCAGCAAGGTTAATTAGATCATGAAAGTTCTTGTTCTCCAGCCATTGTATTGTGGTCTCAGTGCTGTATTTTGACTCAGGTAGATGACTTGAAAACAGATGTTCATAATAGTTCGATGGAATTTTATCGCCACAATGAGGACATAGTCTCTCACCAAAGGTCGGTCTTGAAAGAGCATTAAAAAGCCACTGCATTAGCTTAGTTCCACGAACACCCAGCTCAAGTGCCTCATCCCATATGCTGTTCCAACTTGAGGCAATATTAGCTGTAGCTGACACAAGTGAGAGCGAGGGATGAGACTTGGACTCCGTTAGTGTTCCTTCCCAGTCACTCGCAAGAATATCTTGCTTCGCATCATGAACAATTGAAAGTGCATCAGGAGGATTGTGAAGACAGAGTTGCAGGAAATTGGTGCCAAAGAAGCTCTCCAGAAAACGGCATTGTTGTACCAGACTGATTTCATAAACATCATCCGAGGCCAGAGTACGAAAAACTCGAGAACTTATGTTATCGTCATTTACTAGAACTCTAGCTAGGAATTTGAGCTTTCGAATAAGGATGCGTGCCTTAACAGAGGGCCAGTGAAGACCAATCAAGGTACTGGTGTTAGAGTGGAATTTAGACAACCCCAAAATCCGCTTTCCAATCTCAGCTTGAAAAGACTCCAGAATTTGTAGATGGGATTCAGAGAGTATCCAGGTTTGACCGTTTCACAACCATACAACAAGGTAGGCACAACACCATTAGTGCGATTGCGCAATACGCACGTGACCAAGCAGTGGCTAGCGCACGTGACCGAGCACTAGCTTGAGTATAGCCACGCCGTACAGAACACGGAGAACACATATTTGTCTGGAGTCGTCGAAGAACTGTAAGCTCGTGTAAAATCAACATTCTGCGCTCGCCAGATCATTATAACCGCCGTATGGTCTACAAACAAGTGTGGGCGGGGCTCGAATGCATGCCTAGCCTAGCCTGCATGCATGCGCTATGCGTAGGTGACCTGATATACAGCATAACAATTATTTTTAGCTACAAGTTTAAAATTGTTAATAAAGAAAAGCCATCAATAACAGGAAAACTAAACCAATGGTGGAAACAATGAAGGCTCAGTACATGCATGATATTGAACTGCACATCACTGAATAAGAAAAAAATGACACAAACAAGAAAATATAAAGATTTCTATCGAAATCAAAAGGATGTAGGGTTGTGAAATCTACCACTGGTCCACAATGTAAACTAACAAGGAACAAGCATGAAATGGTAACACGATTGACTTGCTAACAGACCATAGATCCCTACATCAGTGGCTGCACATAAGAATGCACGTCAGGTGTCAATTAACAGCAACTAGCAGAACTAGCTAAAGAAAATTAAAAGATTTCTGTCGAAATCAAAAGGATGTAGGGTTGTGAAATCTACCACTGGTCCACGATGTAAACTAACAAGGAACAAGCATGGAATGGTAACACGATTGACTTGCTAACAGACCATAGATCCCTACATCAGTGGCTGCAGTGGTTGCAAGTTCAGCTATAGTGTTGACTGACACCTGACGTGCATTCAGCTTGTAACAAACTATTGTTCTTAAGCCCCTGACCCACGACGCCTGGGTCGCCGAGCTGTCCAAGCCCACCGAGGACGTGGTGAAGGATGAGAAGGAGGAGTACGCCGAGGCTGTCAAGACGGGCGCTTACTCTGGGGAGGTTGACCTCGGCATGCACGCCATCTTCGTGCACGGCGACGAGGTCATCTCCGACTCCAAGGTGGAGGACGGGTACGCGGCGGCGTGCGCGAAGTTCAAGAAGTGGGTCAACGAGAACTGGCCCAAGACCGCGGTGACCGCCTGATTAGCATAGACCACGATGCAACAACACTCCTAACTCGTAAAAGTCTTTACAATCTGTGGAAAATATCCTGCCAGCGTGTCAATGCCAAGTGTCGAACCGCCACACAGCGAACTCGCACCAGGGACGCGTGACCATGTTCGCCGTCTCCACCCACGCCATCACCGCGCGCCCCGTGGCGCTCCGCGCGCGCCACACCGCGCCCCGCCGCGCCGCCCGCGCCATGACCGTGACCGCGGCTGGCGACAAGGACGGCGCCGCGGTTGAAGAGGCGGAGAAGGAGGAGGCGGGCATCGACTTCAAGGGCCTCAAGCAGCTCATCTCCATGGGCCTCGGGACCATCTCGGGGGACATCACCGAGATCAACCTCGACGACCCGGCGCGCACGGTGGTGATGGAGCTCGAGGCGAACAACTTCGAGGACAAGGACGGCAACCCGTTGTGGAAGCCCGACGATAAGGGATACGTCGCGGAAAGTGGCGAGTCGACCCCGATCGCCAACTACATCGTGCCGGTGATGCTGGGCGTCGGCGCCATCGGAGGCGTCGTGGCGACCCTCAACGCGCTCTAAACGCGAATTTTGGGCGCGGCGAGCGCGTTCGCGGGTCGACGGGGGACGACGACACGCGAGGGCCCGCTTCGCTTTCAACCATAGCTAATTGCTTTCAATGTATACGATCAACTGCCGCTTATTTCATCGACGCTCACGGTCAAACTTGAAACCGATTTTTCGTAATATGATATTCCAAACGAGCCTCGTTTGTCGACTCAGAGTTGCCATCGCGCCGGGGCTGCTTCGCCCTCGGGGGACATGGAGCAGCTGAACAAAATCCGCGTCGCGGCGGAGAACTCCATCCGCGAGCGCGCGCGGAAGCAGGCGGAGGCGCGCGTCGCCGAGCTCGAGCGCGGCGGGCGCCTCGACGAGCTCACCCCCGCCAAGACCCGCAGCCCAAAAGGCGCAGCGACCAACGGGGCATCATCAACATCCATCCCGGCGCCCCGAACCCCCGCGACGGCGCCGGCGTCCGCGGCGAAGACCCCGCGCGGTTCGGGCGGCGGCTCGGGCACGCCGCCGTACGCCACCCCCGCGCCGGACTTTGCATCCTCCACCGCGATGGAGGACATCGCCGTGAGCATCGCGTCGCTGCAGTCCGAGCTGGAAGCCATGCGACGGCGACAGGCGCTCGTCGAGGACGGACTGCTGGACGCGCGCGAGGATTCGACCGACAACACCGCCGCGATCGACGAGGCGGTGACGCGTCGCATCCAGGAGAGCGTCGCGTCCATCATCGCGCCGTACGTCGAGGCAACCATCGGCAGAGTCCGCGAAGAGATGCGCGCGCAGATCCTCGCAGAGACGGAGGCGAAGATCGATGCTTCCAACGACGCCGCCGAGGCGACGGTCATGAGGATCGGAGGCCTGCTCGGCGCCGCGGAGGCCGCCGCGAGGGGCGCCAAGGAAGCCGCCGCAGCCGCAGAGGAAGCATCCGTATCTGCCGAGCAACGAACCGCGCGGGCCGAGGCGCACGCGAAGGATGCGAAGGACGCGACGGCCAACGCGCTGGCTCGTGCCGAAGCCGCGGAGGCCTCCTCCGCGCGTGACACAGCTGTGCGGGAAAATGACGACGCGGACGAAACAACGCGGATACAGATGGACGCGCGGTTCGCCGCGCTGGAGGCGAGCGTCGCGGACGCCATCGCGCGCGCGGACGCCGCGGAGAAACGGACCAAGGCGGCGGAGGACACAGCGAAAGCCGCCGTCGCCGCCGCGGAGCAAACCGCGAGGGACGTCGAGGCGAAGGCCAAGTCCGCCGAGTCCAAGGCGGAGAAGGCGCATAAAACGGTGAAGGAGATTGAGAAGAAGGCCAAGTCGGCGGAGGCCAAGGCGGCCGCGGCGGAGGCAAAGGCGAACGAGGCTGAAGCCAAGGCGGCTGCGGCGGAGGCCAAGGCGAACGAGGTTCACGCGCGCCCCCCGCCCCCGCCGCCTCCCCCGGCGCCGACCCCGCCGTCCGCGCCCGCCGCCGGCCTGGACCCCACCGCCGTCGCGGATGCCGTGCGTCTCGAGCTCGCCGCCGACATCGAATCCCTCAAGCGCGCGGCTGACGAGGCGGTGGATGTCGCGCGGCAGGCGAGGGGCGCGCAGAGCGAACTCAGGGACGTGTGCATGGACGAAGTTCGGAGCATTCGCGCCGCGGTCAAGTCCCTCGCGCCCGTCGTCGGCGCCCCCGCGCCCCCGTCGCCCATCAAACCCACGGGTTCACACGAAACCGAAGAGGCGAGGGAGGCGATCGAGTCAAAGCTACGAACCGAACTGGACCACTTGAAGCGGCGGGTGGAGAACCTCGTCGGGATCGCGTCAACCGCTAAATCCGCCGAGGACGCCGCGAACGAGGCGAACAGGATCGCCAAACAGTCCCTGAAAACGATCGGTGGGATCGAGGGCGAGGTGAAGCAAATTGCGGTCAAGGCTGACGACGCCATCGCGTCCGCGGCGAGCGCGCTGGCCGCCGCGAACGCCGCCGCGGAGGAAGCCGCCGCCGCGGCTGAGAGCGTCCACAACGAAAACGCCGAGGGTCCCGAGGGTCCCCCCGAGGGTTCGATGAGCTCGGTCTCCTCCGCGATCGATGACGTCAACGCACGGGTCGACGCGCTGCACAAGGAACTGAAGGAAACGTCTGTGATTGTCCAGACCAACGCGGAAGGTATCGCGTTCCTCGGCCAGCAGGCTATGCTCACCGCCAAAAAAGAAGACCTGGACGAGTTGCGAACTTCGGTGGACAAAACCGCGGAGCGCACCCGGAAGGAAACGGACGCGCTCAAGGCTGCCACGCAGGCTTCGTTCGAGGAACTGGAGGGTCGGACGAAGAAACTGGAGCGCGGCGCGAGGAAACAGAGCGAGAGCCCTAAACTCTCGCCCGCGCCGGCCGATGGAACGGCGGTGACTCCGCAAGCCGTGTCCGCGTTGGAGAGTAGGATGGCGAAACTGGAGGCTGCGACTCCGACCCATCCCAATCCACCGATGGACGCGGCGGACGTGAGCGCCGCGGCGGAGAAGTACGAGTCCACCGCGCGCGAGCTCACCGCGCGCGTGGAGCGGCTGCAGGAGGCGGTCGGTGTGGAGATGCTGTCGCAGATGAAGCGCATGGACGCCAAGCTCAAAACCGTGGAAATATCCTTGGGCGAGGTCAAGCAGCAGGGCGTCGCCACGCAAACGTCCAAGCAAACGTCAAACTCCACCGACAAACCCGGGAAGCTGGACAAGGCGAACGCGCAGAGGCTCGCGTCGGCGGAGAAGGCTGCCGCGGAGTCACGATCTACCGCGGAGGACGCCGCGGAGAAGGCTAAGCTCGCGTCGGAAAAAGCCAAAGCCGCCTTGGCCGCCGTGGCTGAGCACGCCGCCACCGCGGAGAGGGTCAAGGAGGCGGAGGCGAGGATGAAGGATCTCGCGATTGAGATCGAAAAGTTCCGCGCGGACGTGGCGGTGATGGAGGTGTCATCCGCGACGAACACCGCGGACGTCGTGGCGATCGAAGGCGAGTGGGCCAGCGCCAGGCGCCACCTCAAGGATCTCGAGCAGAGCGTGTGGAAGAGCATGGTGATGATCCGGGAGGAAACCGGGGTTGGAACGCCGTCGTCGGACGCCGGCGCGGCGACCCCGGCGACCCCGGCGACCGGACACGGCGGCGACGCCACCGCCGCCACGCCGGCGCAGCGGGAGGCCGGACGGACGCCGGAGACGCCCATGAGCGGCTTCAGGGCGCTCTTCTCCCGAGGGAGGAGGACGAATTCGGCGCCGAGATCCGCGGGTGACTCCGAGTCGGCCCGGCGGCTCCGCGCGAGACAAACGGCGTCGCCGGAGCGATCGAATACGTCGAGAAGCGAGGCGTTGATCGAGGCGTTGGACATGGGATCGCCGACGCGGCCCGCGCGTCGGTCGGCGAATCGCGGGAGGTGATCTACTAGCTAGAGAGACGACGAATATGTAAAACTCGCGAGTGAATTAATCATCGGGGCGCGCTGGGCTCCTCCTCGTCGCTCGTCGCGGTGCCGTCCAGCGCCTCGAGGAACTCAGCCTTCGCCTTCTCCGTCTCCTCGTCGACCGGCGCATCCCCCGTCGTCTCGTGCTCCGCGGAAAGAGCGCTCTCGTCGATCGCCACGTGAACTTCGGATGAACCTCCAAAATGAACCTCGGATTTGGAGTGCACGGGGTCGTCCTTTTTGTCCTCGTCCTCGTCCACCGACGCCTGACTCGGCTCCTCCGTCCCAACAACCTTCGCGGCCGCGATGGTCGCCTTG